>APFE031209949.1:47624-117340 GCA_000404065.3 Pinus taeda | reverse complement strand
TGGCAGGCTTTGGGTTCCCCATCGCTTGTACCTGTCGCACCGAATCTCATCGCTTTTGACGGAGGAACGAGTCAACCATTAGGGATCCTTCCAAAGTTCCCTATCACTTTGGGAGGCAAGACTGTCTATATAGACGTCTCGGTTACCCAAGGATCTTTAGACTTCAGTCTTCTCCTTGGTCGTGACTATGTGTATGCTATGGGAGCCCTTGTTTCTTCACTTTTCCGTGTGGTTTGCTTTCCACACGATGGAAGAATAGTGACAATGGATCAATTATCGTTTGTTTGTCCACAAGCCCCTCCAGCACAATTTCCTTTCCCTCTTGGTTCTCTTCCACTAGTTGCGTTTGTCTCACCCCAGATCAACTACGTGGCTACCTCTCCCATGCCTATATCCAGCAATGCCGCCATCGTGCATAGTGTCCTGGGGGCATTGGGTCCTGACTTCGGAGACATTGACCTCCCACTGGGAGCGCCGCTCTTGGAAGCCCCGACTTCCTGTTCATTATGATGAAGTTTGGGTGGAGCATAGTTCATTTTCCTATGTCAAGCTCCCTGAAAAATGAAATTAGTTTGGGTGGAGCATAGTTCATTTTCCTATGTCAAGCTCCTTAAAAAATGAAAGTAGGTTCGGGCGGAGCATAGTTCATTTTCCTATGTCAAGCTCCCTAAAAAATGAAATTAGTTCGGGCAGAGCATAGTTCATTTTCCTATTTCAAGCTCCTTAAAAAATGAAACTAGGTTTGGTCGAAGCATAGTTCATTTTCCTATGTCAATCTCCTTAAAAAGTGAAACTAGGTTTGGGCAGAGCATAGTTCGTTTCCTATGTCAAGCTCCTTAAAAAATGAAACTAGGATTGGTCGGAGCATAGTTCGTCTCCTATGTCAAGCTCCTTAAAAAATGAAACTAGGATTGGTCGGAGCATTGTTCACTTTCCTATGTCAAGCTCTTTAAAAAATGAAACTAGGTCGGATTGAGCGTAGTTCCTGATCTTGTGTCAAGCTCGTTAAAAAATGAAAAAAGGGTTATGAGGATAGTTCTTTTACTGTGTCAACCTCATTAAAAAATGAAACAACCCCCTTTCCAAATCGAGTATTTTTTTTAAGATCTCGTAAAATACAAGTCGAGTCTTTCCAAGATCTCGAAAGTGAACCTTCATTCCATCCACTTTGTTGAATGCAATGAAGCTTGGGGGGCATGTACCTCATTGTGTCATTATGCTGGGGGCATGCGAACTTATAACAAGCATAGTTTTTCATTTCAAGCTTGTGTAAACATGAAACCGAATCCAAGCAGAGTTCTCCATGGTTCAAGCTTGTGTAAAAATGAACCCATACCCGAGTCACCTTTAAGCTCTTTTCTGACTCGTAAAATATGAAAAGATTGTCGAGTATTTTTTCCCTTTTTGACTCGCTAAAGAGAATAAAAATGGAGGTCTTCTTTTAGTTCTTTTCTGACCGTTTAAAGAGGAAAATATTTCCGAGTTATTCCTCTTGGCTCGTTAAACGTTACTAAGGGGCGGTCGTTTTAAGTTCTTTTGTCGACCGTTAAAACATAAAAAGATTACCGGGTTTTTGTCGTTTCAAACTCGTTAATGGTTACGAAATGACGTGGTTTTGATCGTTTTTTTACTTTTTCAGATCGAAATCACTACTTATGAAAAGCACTCCTCGATCGTAATGGTCGGACGGTTCTTTCGAGCATCGTTTTTTACTTTTTCGGGCTCGAGAGACACAACTTTACGAAAAACGACACCCCTGGAGTTTCCTTTTCTGCTGTCTTTTCAAACTCTTTAAACATGAAAATACGCCGAGTTCTTCCTTTGTCAAACTCGTTAAAACTTGATGACATCGGATTTTGTCGAAATGACGCACCACAAGCATATGCTATCCCCATCAAGCTTGTTAAAAATAATTGGGGTACTCCCAAGAAATGGTGGGGGAAAAGAAAATTTTGTGAACCATAATTATTGTCGTGTCGGCACTATGTCGCTCTTCAACATGGCACTTCTCTGCTTTTGTGTCGGGGTGGGGATATCTCATCTCATTTTTCACTTGCCTCCGTGGGTTTGGGTAATCCTATTTGACCTCTCATCTGTTCATTGCCTCGTCATCATGACCTCTGATCCATCGATTTCAAATACTGCCAATTCCACTGTCGTGCCGCCAATATGTTCAAGGGAAGTTGACCTTTGAAAAGAAACAACCTCTCTCTGATATTTCACACAAAACATATTGTCTCTTTCCATCTCGTGTCAATGATGTGGGAAACATTATGGCCCACCTTCGATGAAGATCACTTCCGGTCGACTTCAACTCATTATCCAAGAAAGTGACCTAGAGACTCCCTTCCGGTACCTTGGAGTCTGCATGCCTCAATGGCAGGTTCTTCGTGTTCGACGCGAGGTTTTCATCATCGGCCTCCGATCGGATGACTCTACGGGTGTTCGACACCGACTCATTTATTCGCACACCGTGGATTGTACCTATAGGACCTTGAGGACCATCGTCATTATTGGTGGCTCCTCTCGCGTCTGTTAACAACTTTCATCATTGGCTAGTAATCAGACGATGTTCAAGCATGTTCGACTTCGACTCCTGTATTCACATGTTTGGACTTGTACTTTGTTCAGGTTTGGATGGAGCACAAGACCCTAGTTCTAGTCTGTTGCGAACCAGGTTGCGATTTTGTGGATCATTATTACATCACTCATTGATGGATGGCTGCGCCCATACCTAAGTCTTTTAGGATGGCTACGACCATACCTCTTATCATCATGGTCTCTTCAGCTGGGTGGCTGCGTCCATACCACAAACCTTCTTCGTATGTCTTTTGGATGGCTGCGCCTATGCCTAGACTACATGTAATTGAAATATCAGTTGTATCTACATGCAGATTCTCGGCGGCAGCTATATGTGTTATTGTAAAGCATTTCACCCCTCTCTCTCAGGCCTCATGCTTTAGGGGCATCTGTTACACAGTAATTTATCACCATTGGTCACCGTCCCTGTTACCCCTATTTTCGTACATTGGAGGATACATTCTGGGACATGTGAGCAGTGACATAGCATAAAAACACTTGCATTATGTTCCCCTGAGTATGTACTTCATGTTCCCTGAAGACACCTTCTGCAAATTATCCCTGAAAAGTGCCCTTTTTCCATTGGCGCAGGTACACAGTGTCTTATCCATGCCAATCATTGAGATCCTCAAAAAGGGGCGCGCCCATTGGCGCTCTGTCCTAGAACAACACTCGCGCCAACTAAGTTTGGTAATGATTTTTGGCAAACGTGCACCCATATGTTTTTTCCTTTCAGATCATGAAGTCTTTTGAGGGAAAAAATCCATCTGATAGAGGTCAAGAGTCATCATCTATCCTTGACATCTATCCTCAGTAGCTTTTCAAAGATAATGTCGATCCACAATGGGCGTCCTGGTGCATTGAATCTTCCTCCCTTCTCCATTTATAAAAGTCTGTCCTCATGCATTAGACAAGCTAGTTTGAGTTCTGGGGAGTTCTGGAGTAATGCTAGTTGTGATTATGCTTGTCTGGAGTGATAGTAAGAGTCTTGAAGCATAGGGAGGTTATGCTGCCGGAATCCTGAGAGAGAGAAGGTCTATTGCAAGGCATACATAGCTGCTTGCCCAGCCAGAGAATAGGTTCAACAACAGAACCTTGGTTGTATCTTTCTCTGCCTATTATTCATTAATAAACGACTGCTATTATGGTTCCAATCTCATTGCCTATTATGATGTTTGATTTATTTCCTTTCTGACTGAAATATAGTTGTACTTTGGTGGATTTTATGCTTGTAGTTGTCTTTGGTGGATTTTATGCTTATAGGAGCCAATTCTATAATTTTTGTGTGTGTTAAGTGATTATACGCCTACATGATTATTGTAATAAATAAAGGGGTGCTTTGGTCATTTTATGTGTTATGTCTACAAGATTTAAGGATGTATAATTAGCACTTAGGATTTAAACGAGTTGGAAAGCAACTTAACACTATGTTCTTTATTTAGCAGAGAAAGCCACCACTTGAAGTTCATTAGAATTCGAGAACTCTGTTAAAACCTCTAGTTATAATTAATGATGATTATCCAAAAAAATAAAGGAAATGAGACTGAAATGACCACCATTTATAGTGATAACAATTGACTCCAGAATAATAAGTAGGAAAAGGAAGTTATTTACCATTCTTAATCATAATTATCCATGCTTGAGTGTCCCTCACACCACAAATAATTCAATGAGGAAAAGAGCATTGGGTGTAATGGAGATTTTACTATAGCTCAGTAAGACATGTAGGTGTTCATTTTCAGCTATGTGAGCCACAATTAATAAGCATGGAAAGCCACACATATGTCTAGAGAAATAAATATGCAAAATTTAATTGTGGTACTACCGAAGTGTGCAGTTTGAACGATATTTGATTCTCAGCATGGGAAAAAACCATATACCATTCTCTAATATAATACAATTGTAGTGACTCGGTAATTAGAGGTAATACCTTAATGGAAAGAATTACTAGAGTATACACTTAGGTAGTGTGAAACACAAAGTGAACCATGTTGAAGGACTACAAAAACTGCAACAAATACTGCATCGTTCCTTGTGTTGTTGTGGAACAAAACATAGGTACATTGAATGAGATAGTGGATGAATGCATCATAGGTGTGGGATATTTTAAGTACAACAAATATTTTAGGATTCTTTGTGTATGTGCATGTATACTGCAGTGATAGGTTGAGTGTGCCTTTGTAGAAGAAAAGGTCAAGAGCTGATTTGAAATCCATATGAGATTCAATAGCCAATAAATGTGTATTTTGCAAATGAGAAGAGACAAGTGAGCTACTTAGCATGATGTTGTAGTGAACAGAGGGTTAAGAGTTTTCTAATACAAGGAGCTAAAACTACGTTGAGTGAGAACTAATAACAAAGAGTAGTAATTCCTAAAGGATTGTGGTTGGAGCCTACAAAAATAGGAGTTAGTTCTTCTATCTTAGTGGATGTCTAAAGAATATCTTGGAGTTTTGTGCCTCTACAAGTTGGTTCTTGCAACAAATCCACAAAGTTAGTGCTTATGGTAGGATGATCAGGTGTCTGCAGAAGAGGGATTTGGTGCTTCTGTCTTGGTGGATGTCTAAAGGATAGCTTAGAGGTTGGTCCCTCCTGGAAGTTGTTGCTTGCAACAAATCCATGAAATTGGTCCTAGTAATTTGATCAAGTGTCTGCAGAAGAGGGAGTTGATGCTTCCTACTTGTGGCTTCTAGAAAACAATCTAAGGGAGTTGGTGCTTCCTATGAGTGGGTGTTTAGAAAGAGAGATGATGTAACAAAGTAGGAGCTCATATTAGATCACAATAAAAAACAAATTGGTGGTTATTCCTTTTTGATTTTCCACATTAAATTCTCTATGTTCCATGTGTTTTGTACTCATGTTTTTGTTGTGTATGTTTATGAGACACTTTCATTTGTTGCGCAAGTTTTGATGGTTGTTGCTCAAATAATGGTTTCCAAGATTGAATGATAAATATAAGTTGGCATAAAAGTTGAAAATAACCTTAATAGTGATTCACCCTCGTTCCCCTCTAAAGAGAACCTATGGGACTCCCTTTGAAGGTTTTATTTTGTTATGTCTGTATGATCTTGCAATAAATAACCTAAAAGTGTGATTTTATGTAAAATGAAAACACATATGTTATAAAGAATTTTATTTCACATTATTATTGTTTCTATTTTATTTTATTTGATGATGAGGAGGATACTAAAATATATGAGAATAAAACTATTAATGGTTTAAAAGTTGAAGAAAGGAATGAACATCAACGCTAACATTCTTTTGGTTACATAAATAGTTTTCTTGAATATTACAAAAGTGAAATTATTTCATCAATAATATATTTTAAAAGATCAAATTAAAATTGATTTAAAATCAAAGATTTAGTAATAATTTTTTTTTTTTTTTAAACACAAAATGTGACAAGGTATAGTAACAAGAAAATGTACATACAAACCTTGAAATAGCTATGGATAAAAATTATTTCAACATCTAAAATTACTAAATCTTAATATTCAAAATTCATTTTAAAAACATTAAATGAATTAGTAATTTTATGATTTACTCACTAAAAAATACACAAAAGCAACAAATACACTCCAAAATCAACTTTAAAAAGTTGCTCATGGCCATGAAAGTAAAAATCTAGTCAGTAAATATCATATCATTTCATCAAATTTAAATAATATACCATCAAAGTTACAATTAATAAATCTTACTTAGGTTAAGTGTAACAACTAATTCTACTACAAACATATGAGAATTAGAAAACCATACAAGATGATATTTCATCAAAATTTAAATAATATACAATCAAAGTTATATCATCAAAATTTAAATAATATACAATCAAAGTTACAATTAATAAATCTTACTTCGGTTAAGTGTAACAACTAATTCTACTAAAAACATATGAGAATTAGAAAACCATACAAGATTGGGGTCGGAAAGTTCTTAAAAAAGACAACGACCTGTGGACTTTCCATTTCAAAATTGGTTTTGAGTATACATTTCATTCTCACATACATATATTTTATCATTTTTTCCCAAAAATATATGTACTTTCAATATTTTCTCACTTCTAAAATATTTAGATATATTTTCTCACTTCTAAAATATTTAGATCTAGATCTTTATGATTTACAGGCATGAGAAGACATTCTTCTTTCTCGCATTTCTCATGTTAAAATATGAATGGAATATTTCTCATAAACATATAAACCATAGGCACCTTAAAACTATTAGCTACATCTCCATTACATGATGCACATTCATCTATTCTCCATATTGAAAAAGGATTAAAAAGCAAAAATCAAGATTGAAAAACTAAAATCATTAATCCATTCTTTTGAATCGGGAAAGTTGAAAGAAACCAAATTCATATTATTATCTAAATATTAATATATCAAATATATATTAATATTAATGATAATTTTTTTAATCAATTATATATAAAAATTAAAAGTGAATGAAAAATAAATTATTTAAAAATAAATGAAAACATAAAATAATTTTTAAAATAAAAATTAAATGATAATTAAAAATATTTAAATTAAATAT
The DNA here is from genome assembly GCA_000404065.3 of Pinus taeda. Classification (NCBI taxonomy): domain Eukaryota; kingdom Viridiplantae; phylum Streptophyta; class Pinopsida; order Pinales; family Pinaceae; genus Pinus; species Pinus taeda. Next base: position 110,221 of record APFE031209949.1, on the reverse strand, counting down.
TATTTAAAATTTTAAAAAATTAAATGATAATTAAAAATATTAAATTAAATATTATTAAAAAAATACATAATTTTAATAGATATAATTTAAACTGAGTGCAAAACTCTACTACAAATATTAAAAACTAAAATTTAAAAACAAATTAATAAAGAAACGTTTAACAAAAATATAAATGAAATAATAACTTAGTAAAAAGGTCATTATCCATTTAATGAAAAGATAATGCAAGTTAACATATTAAAATTAGTTTGCATTATTACTCAGATCTGTTTGTTTCCTATACCCTCACCAAGAGGATCTGCACTTCGCTTGGCCATGCACTGCTTTGCCTATATTGGAATTTCACAAGTCCAAGGCTCAAGTAGAGAGCTTGGCCTCTAACACTGCATAATGCACAGTACATGATGGTCAAATTGCGCATTGCGCAATCCCAAGGCTCAGCCCTGCCACCTTGGCCACTGAGACTGTGCAATGCGCAGTCTCTCCCTATCACTAACTAAGCTGAACTACACATTATGTAGTCTCAAGCCTCAAGATGAATCATTGACTGTGAGATTGTTCAATTCATAGTTCCCTCAGCCAATGTCCCACCCTTGCTCATGAAAATTGTGCAATCTCTCTCATTAGTTCGTTGGTTTGTTGTTTGACCTTGCTTTGAAATTTGATTTGCAAAATATAATGTAATATCGCTATGAGTTCCTTTTCCCCGTGCAGGTATCATAGTTGTTAAGCACTTGTCTCTAGCAAACATTGTTATGATGGTACTCAAGAGAGCTCCTTCAAAAGATACCACAGAAAGGAGTATCAGGGAAGAAATTGGGAGCATCTCAGTAAAGTTGCCAGTATATTCAGACACTCAACTATTTGTGGAAAAGGAATCAGATCTTACATGGTAGAAAGTGAATGAAGCTTTTTCAACAAAGAGCTTCCAAGCATATCTAGAGGACTAACAGATATACATTAATCTCCAGAAAATAGGGCTACACAGGGTTACATGTAGATATCCAGCTTTCACATGTACATATGTTATTAGTTGGATTGTTTCACATATTGATGTGAAGACTATAACTTTCAATAATGCTAGCGGAAAAAAGCTTGCTACTTTTATGGCAGAAGATTAATGTCATATGTCCCATTTTCATGAGCGAGAAACACTCATGGATTCATACTTATATGCCACCAACACCTATGTGGGCACGAAATTCGTTGTTAAAGGCTAGGTGAAAGAGCCATCAATTTTTTTACAGACACCCACCAACACATAAAAGACAAAATCTCTCAGGAGGGCCTATCAGTTGTTGATCATCATAGCTTGCAACATCTATGGTTAGCAGAGCATAGAGACCTTTCCTAAAGGGTGGGAAATCTTATTGATAGAGGTTGTGAATGAGGGGAAGTCACTCAAGTGGTCAGACTTGTTGGATTGATAGTTAATTATCCATGTAGCTAATGCCTTGAATCCTCCCAAGGCTAGGAAAGTGATATTTTACATGTGTGCATATTTACTAGATGCAATTTGTGCACATAATGCATACCCTAGCATTAACTAGACTTAGACACCTCAAGATCTTGGCGTGCTCATTCAGTACAAATTGCTCTCAGATTGTAGCTACATAGGATTTATGGAGAAGCTAACTAACCACTTCCTCATTTTGCTATACAAGATTATATTTCAGGAAGAACCACCTTGCATATCGTGTGGGGCAATGGAATTAGTATCGAAGGTCGCAGATTGGTTTGCCTCACCAGATGCCACCTTCCTTAGAGTGTTTAGTAGTCAAAATTCACCACATCGTTTGCTAAGGTATGCCACCGAGAAGATTTTGATGCAAAAATTTTCATATGATTTGTCCACAGAGTTGTCAGCAGCTTTGTACAAGAAGAAGAAATCACCTTGGCCAACTCTTCCTATGCTAATTGGATTGTATGAAATCAAGACCCTGAAATTTGCAAATACTAAAGAAAAGGTGATAGAGAAGTTTTCATTTTGTACAAGACTTTAATCTGTACGATCCCTGTGGTATTTGCAGAGACCACTATGCGAGAATTTACTTCCAGTGGCTCAATGATACATTTCACTCGCCAGAGCAGGATCCATGGAAGAATTTTTATAATGCTTCCAAGTCCCCCGAGCTGGTTAGTTTTGCAGGAACTTCACAAGTGACTCCACAGAAGAAAGCTACTCCGGAAGTAGTGTGATGTAGGAGCATCTAGACCTAGCCAGCAATGTGATGCTGTGGTCACATGTTGTGGCTATTGAAAGTTTGGAGGAAGAATTGGTTATTTTATTTGTATTAATTTCAAATTATGTAAGTAGTTAATTCTTGCCTAATTCTGAACAGAATTGGGAATAAAATGGCAAGTGATCCTACCTGGATCGAAATCAAGCCAATTAGCTATACTGATTAGTTAGTGTACGATGTGATTTCTAAAAATATTGTGGAGTCCTTCATTTGTGCAAGGAGATGGTTAGATAGAGCATATATTTGTTTCCTTTATTTTTTGAAAGGGAGGGACAAAGAGATAGGATTCACAATGGAATTTTAAGCCTATGGGCAGATGAGGAACAAAGGCCACTAATTTGAAGAATCAGGCTAGAGAGGAAAGATTCAGGAGAGGATTGAGTAGAGTGAGAACGAGGATAGTGTGTGGATTGTATTTTGAAACAAAGATCTTTAATTTATGTAGTTGTCCAAGGCTAGACTCTGTAATTGTTTTATGTTGAATGAATGATATTGTGTGTGTGATCAATTATCGAGCTTGTGTAAACCCTCGTTGTGCTTTTGTTTCCTTTATATTCGGGTAGAGTGAATATCCCTTAGTTTTGTTATGTTTAATGCCTAAAAATTATGATTGATAGAAGTCAGTGCTTTTTTTAAATATCATTGTTGATGCCAGGTCGGCGAAGTCTATTTACATAATTTTGGTCCCGCAAGCGAAAAACTCGAATTACACTAAGAATTGGCGCAAAATACAGTCAGATCTGAAATCCAGATTTGAAATCTTATAAAGGGTGGTTTATATCCGTACTGGGTCCGTAAGAATATCGGATTGGCACTTTAGAGCGGACAGAGCCTGGCTTGGAGGATTGCAACTATGTGATATGCAATTAAATCATAGCCATTAGATCACAACCAACCATGACTATTGGATCGCGAAAGTAGTTTGCTACAGTGCATGGTATTTCGAGTGGCTAAAGAACTGTAAGCAATATTGAATAGTGATCACCCAATCCCATTCACCATTCGACACGTAGCATGAGGGTGAATAGGTAAACCGCTTTATCGGGCAACTAATCCCTGTGTTAATTGTGTGCCCGAAATAGATGTGGGATGTCAGATCCACTACGTGCAGATCGACAGTGGAGGACTGATGCGCAAGTTGGATAGTCAGAGTAAATGTGGACCGTTGGATTGGAAAAGGGAATGAATAGTGGAGATTAGTCGATCAGGGGTCAGTGATCAGAGCACGTAATAGGAAGGTGATGGACTCAGAGTCGACCTACCGATATTTATAGAAGCGGGCTTATAAATCTTGAGATTCGGTTATATGTTCGGAGTGGGGTTTTCCCTTTGCCCTTGTGTATTTTGATACAATGTATTACCCAAGGTTTTTATAACTAGAGTGCATATTAACGCTCCCGATAGTGTTGTGGAGTCCCGATAGTTTAAATGGACCTCGTTATTAAAGAAACATCCGATAATGTGTTGTGGTGCGCTTTTAAAGACTAAAGCCTAAATTAATGCTTCTGATATGTATATGGGGGCATGAAACTTAAAGGCTAATAAGGGTGAACGTGTCCCGATAAGGAGTTTAGGGTGTGGCAAGCCATATGGTTGCATCAATTTTGGTATTAGAGCAGGAAAAGGGAAGAAAATTTCCCGCGAGAAGGATGTCTTTCTTATGAAGATTTCTGATACAAAAGGTATGAAGTTGTAGCAATTGAATGAATGACAATGTTGGGCATAGGACTACAGCAGTAAGACTGTAGAAGAACTTTTGGAAGTTCTTAGATATTGTAGCAGAACCTCATTCCAACTGAGGCTTGGAATAGATAGGGACATAGGAGTTATTAAGAGTAGTGAGTGTAGCAACTAGAGAGAAAGCAAGAGTACTCAGTGCAAGTTCTAAGGAAAGACAACTTGGAGACTAGGCAGAGGAGAAGCTTGGTGAGAAGATCAACTTAGAAGGAATTTGATTGGTTGCAGGCGTAGAGCTCACACAGAAGAGAAGATGGCTATGGAAAGTCATATGGAAGGTTCAGAAGAAGGCTACAAGATGAATGAGAAGGGTGCTCAAACAATCCATAGGAAATAGATGAGTTAAGAAGAGATAGACAAGGAAATAGCTGAGCTAAGAGAAGAACTCGATGTGTTAGTAATGCTGCTAGAGGAGAACCAAAGACAAGGTTGGGTCTTGAAGAGGAATCCAGTGAAGTGGCCTAAGTTGCAGAGAAGGCTACAACAAAAATAGGTATAATGGTTGATGGAAAACCTTAGAGAGGTAGAGGCAGAAATGGAAGTTTCCATTTGTAGACTAGAAAAGGTGAAATGTTGGGTGAAGAGGATAACGAGAGATCAGCTGAAGATCTCATGAACTATTGGAATAGTTCAGAACAATTAGAAGATATGATGACAAGGGAAGCAGATAAGGCAATGAAGCCTTGTGATTTTAATTCTCATAGTTTGTGTATGTTTGCAGGATATGCAGAGGATGATGGACAGTTTGGTGAAACTGTCAAAAACAAGAATGAAGCTCTCGAGGTGAAGTATGATGGAGGACGCCTTTTAGAGGAAGAAGGTGTTGATTTATTACAGCAGAAAAAGTTCATAGATGAAATTATATTTGGTGTAAGACAGTTAGATGAAGTTGATATAGACCAAAAGTCTAATGAAAATGCCATAGTGGTATTACAAGAAGGTAAACAATTGAATTTTTTTAATGAAATTGATGCAAGAACTTTGCAATATGATAGTGAAGAAAACATGATAATTCAAGAGGATTGTAGGAAAAGAATGAAGCTGAGAATGAAAGTTGCGATGAGCTGCTGGGAAGACTTCACATGGAAATAGAGTTCTTGGAAAGATTGCTCAAGGAACTTGAAGGAGAAATGAAGCTTTCAGAACCTGCTAAAGAAAAGGAAATGTTTACTATGCATGATAAGGATGAAATGTCTCTAACATTTAAAGAGTTAAGTGAATGTGTAGACTCTTTAGTTAATGATGTGACTATAGGTATGCAGGACAACATTAATAAATATGATGCTGAAATCAGAGAAATTGAGTAGAGATTATTTGAAGGTGAGATAAAATATTAGGAGCAACAAGGAAGTTATGTCCTCAGAGACATGAAGGAGATAGAAGAATTAATCCAACAAGATAAATATGGAAGGAATCGGCAATTTAAAAGAGATGATCAACAACATGAGAATGAAATTGAGGAAGGCATTAGATGGCATAAGTATAGCAACTGGTAGCAAAATGAAGAACAAGAGATTAGTATGGTAGTACAAAGAAAGACAAATGAAGATCAAAGATACAAATGGAGAACGAAGAAACGGGTCAAGTGGAAGCTATTGCAATAGAGGTGGAATGACAAGCTAGTGAACGAGTTCAGGGAACTTGAACAAATTCATATTGATTTGTTAGAGAAGGAGAGACTCAAAGAAATGGAGTCACAGCAAAGAGGATCTGCTGAAATCCATAAGATCTATGATGGGAGATTGGTGCTTGAAGCATCAAAAGAGGATGAAGGATCTTGTATTTTAAAAATTGATAACTGTTGTGTGTTTGCAGGTCATGTAAACTTGAGGGAAGAAAAGCAGCTATTGGAAACGGTTATATCAACAGGTGAAAAGATGACCACCCACAGTCATAGGAAGGATAAGGAGAAAAGTTAGAGTCAAGCGAAGGAAGATGTCCAGTCAGATGACATCTAAAGGATAAGTCAAAAGGAGGATAGCAAAGGAATCATTGAGATCAAAGGAATGTTTGGAAAGGAAGAGATCCATTCATATGAACATAAAACAAAGAGTTTTCTCAGGAAAACTGATGAAGCTAATACAAACTCAGTGGATAATCTTATGGTGTGTTCTTGAAGTGGGAGTCAACTAGAAGAGTTGATGATGGAATTCTTTGAGGAGACCTTGGTGTATCATAGTTTTGAAACTAATATTTTGTGTGTAAATGCAGGATACACTGAAGTAAGGCAACTGTTTAAGATTGTCATAAGGGAAAGGAAAAACAAAGATATGGTTTTTCAGAAGTTAAAGGAAGGAAATTCACATAATCTTGTGATGCAAAGGAGAGAGCAATTGTTAATCATAGATGTAGTAAATTATGCAGATATTGGACAACTATTGAGGACTGAAGCTAGAGGAGAACAACTATTGAAGGTTGATATAGAGGACTTTGTAGATATTAAATAGTTATTGAAGATTATTGACCTTGAAGAAAGCCAGAGTAAAGAAGGAATATATGGAAAAGAAGTTGTCAGAAATGTTGGCATAATGAGGAAACAGGGTAAGGCATCTATGTATACTGAATTGATTGATTTTGGTGAAGATTTATATGCAGAAACAAGGCAATGTGAAGTCAATTCAAAACAAGGAATTGATTTTGAAGATCAGATCGAGGTAAGGAAGGGTGATATTAGAATGTCTCGAAAAGATGGAATGATGTTGAATCTACAGTATGGAACTATTGAACTAGAGATGAGTTCAAGAGATAATAGTAACAAGATTACTATTGTCCAATAGGGAGTTATTGATGAAGAAAAGGCTGAAAATGACATTTCAGAATCAGACAAATATTATGCCATTATCCTTAAGGGTGCATAAATTAAGTTACTGGAAGAAGAGGTATTCCATGTACCTAAGCAAGCAGGAGGAATTCTTAGTTTTCAATAAATTTGTGGAATTGCAGGTATACTAGAATTTGAAGTAAGAAGTGGTGAATTCATGAATGAGAAATTAGAAGAAGGAACTGGAATTGTTGCAGGAGATCAATGGAGAAGGCATTGGCACAGGGATTATGATCTTCTTATGTAAGAACACATCTAGTTGCAGAAGAATAGTATTCATCATCTGAGAAGTGAAGTGGAAAAAGAAATTGATGAGTTGTGGACACTCATACAACAACATTCCGATAAACTAAATAGAGGACAAAAGAAAGAAGGAAGACTGGCTGGAAAAAATGGTACAGGTGAAGGTAATGGTAAACTGCAAATTAAAGTGTGGAAGTTTGACATAAATTATGATGATGAACAAAAGGCAGTAAGATATATGAAAATTACAGCAGCAGACAGTGAAGAGCATAGCTAATGGGACAATACAGCATAAAGTATGGAGATCTAGAGAACAACAAACACCAACAACAACCAAGGACAAACTACCGAACAAAGTATGGGATCCAAGAGGACATAGATAAGAAGCACATGATCAGGAGATCATGATTATTTTTAACCTTGGGAATCTGATGCAGGAGCATCTAGAACTAGCCAGCAATGTGATGGTGTGGTCGGAGGAAGAATTGGTTATTTTATTTGTATTAATTTCAAATTATGTAAGTAGTTAATTGTTGCCTAATTCTGAACATAATTGGGAATAAAATGGCAAGTGATCCTCCCTGTGTGGAGATCATGCCAATTAGCTATATTGATTAGTTAGAGTAGGATGTGATTTCTAAAAATATTGTGAAGTCCTTCATTTGTAGAAGGAGATGGTTAAACAGAGAATATATGTGTTTCCTTTATTTTATGAAAGGGAGGGTTAAAGAGATAAGATTCATGATGGAATTTTAAGCCTACGGATGAGGAATAAAGGCCACTAATTTGAAGAATCATGCCAGAGAGGAAAGATTCAGGAGAGGATTGAGTAGAGCGAGAGCGAGGATATTGCGTGGATTGTATTTTTAAACATAGATGTTTCATTGGTGTAATCACCCACGGCGAGACTCTCTAATTTTTTTTATGTTGAATGAGTGATATTGTGTGTGCGTAATCAATTATCGAGCCTACGGAAACCCTCGTTGTTCTTTTATTTCCTTTGTATTCAGGCAAAGCGATTATCCCTTAGTTTTGTTATTTCTAACACCTAAAACATATGATTGATAGAAGTTAGGGCTTTATTTTAAATATCATTGTTGATGCCAGGTTGGTGAAGTCTAATTACATTGTTTTGGTCCCGCAAGTGAAAAATCTGAATTACACTAAGAATTGGCACAAAACACAGTCCGATCTGAAATCCAGATTTGGAATCTTATAAAGGGTGGCTTATATCCATATCAGGTCCTTAAGAATATCAGATCGGTGCTTTAGAGCTGACAAAGCCTTGCTTGGAGGATTGCGACTATGCAATATGCGATTAAATCGTAGTCGTTAGATAGCGACCAACCGTGACCATTGGATCACAAAAGTAGTTTTCTATAGTGCATTGTATTTCGGGTGGTTGAGGAACTGTAAGAAGTATTGAATAGTGATCACCCGATCCCATTCACCATTTGACACATAGCATGAGGGTGAATAGGGAAACCACTTTATCAGGCGGTTAATCCTCGTGTTAATTATCCGCCCAAAATAGATGTGGGCTGTCGGATCCACTACGTGCAGATCGATGATGGAGGATTGATGTGTCAGTTGGATAGTCAGAATAAATATGGACCGTTGGATGGGAAAAGGGAATGAACGGTGGAGATCAGCCGATCAGGGATCGGTTATCAGAGTGAGCAATAGGGAGGTGATGGACCAAGAGTGGACCCACCAATATTTATAGAAGCGAGCTTATAAATCTTGAGATCCATTTATATGTTCAAAGCGTGGTTTTCCCTTTGCCCCTGTGTATTTCGATACGAAGTGTTTCCTGGGGTTTTTATAACTAGAGCGCATATTACTTCTCCCGATAGTGTTGTGGAGTCCGAATAGTTTAAGTGGACCTGGTTATTAACGAAACATTCGATAATGTGTTGTGGTCTGCCTTTAAAGACTAAATCCTAAATTAATTCTTTCGATATGTATATGAGGGCATGAAACTTGAAGGCTAATAAGGGTGAATGAGTCCCGATAGGGAGTTTAGGGTGTGGAAGCCATATGGTTGCATCATAGTGCCATCAGAAGGGAGCAACCCCATGCAAAGTAAGGGAAAGATAATGGTTTTTTATATTCCAGGGGGAGAATTAAGCTGCAAGATGAAAGAGGATCCAACTATGATGGAAGTGGCTTTAGTAGCAAAGGAAATGAGGAAACAAAGGATGCAGAGAGCACAACAAGGGAAGAAGGAAGAGTAGAGGAGATTGGAGGAAGAAAATCATAAGAAAGAATAAGAAGAGAAGGAGAAGAAGGAAGAAGAAGAGAGGAGAAGCAAAATAGCAGAAGAAACAATGTGGAAACAAGTTGATGAGAAAGAATAGAACCGACAACCAACAGAGGAGGAGAGCGGACAGATGTAGGACATGAAGTGTTCTCAACAGATTGAAGAGTTGATAGAGAATGATGATATGAGGTGGAACTAGACCTGTATAATAAATATTTCAACCTGATTCCTAACACACAATAGGTCATGATTCAATCTACACCACCTCTAGCAGCATAGTCAACTCCAAGCAAGGAAGGGGAAGTTTTTCCTCTTGATGATGATTTGGTGATGGACACGTACAATATGCCATACAAAGACCTTCAGAAGAATATTGTACAAGCTTGTAAGAATAATTTTTTAGATGACCTCATATCTCCCTTTTCTATGAGATAAAGGATGATTGTGGCTCACACTAGGAAGAATCCAAATTCCATTGTCGTAGCCACCTTGGCCTTCACAGGTGTAGAAAAGTCGAATATTGAGTTTCTAATGGCTAAGAATAAGGAATTGGCAAAGAACTTGTAGGCTATAATGAAAGGGGTTGAACAACTCTACACATCAGCTCTAAACACAACTTTTGGATAGGTCCATCTAGAGGAAATGAAGGCAGCAATACTTGGTGAAGTATCCACACTTGGAGAGACGATGCAAAATATTTATGAGGAGTTTGTTACCATGCATAAGGTTGCTGTCCACTTGCATGGATTATAATATTAGTGTAAATATTTTGTCAAAATTCTTTGGAATGTACACGATGTCATTGTCCTCGTGCATGAATGGTTAATGTGATACAAAGGGGCACTGCTTTACTTTGGAAAGAAAATGAAGGAACAAGAAGAGATGGAGAAAGAAAGAGTTCAGATGATAATCCAGAACAATAAACAACTCTCCTCATTCATTGGTAACATTCAGGCCTCATATGCATGGTTATACAATGGTCTCGATTTCTTTGTGAATTCCCATAGGAACCCGTCATTTGGCTCACTCATTGAAGCTAAACATAGAAACTAGGTTAGGCATGAGATAGAAGAATACTTGGAGCGGCTTAGACAAACTCCCACTAAGGAATATTTGGAGGTGAACATATAAAATATGCAGAACTACATTGGTGGCCCTGTCCAAGTGAGAACAATGTTTCTAATGCTCCAAAAGAAATTTGAAACTAGTTCCAAATCATTGTACATGGATGTTGTGGATTCCATAGTCTGCTTTGGAATAGACACCATCGCACAGTTTGGGGATGTCATCACACGATACCAAGCTTGGCACCGATATGTGATCGAGAGGCACCAATTGGAAGTTACTGAGAGAGAGTTTCCCAAAACACAAACATGATAGTGTTTTGTCTTGTTAGGATATCTAGTTGGCTCTACCCTATTCTCTCTTATATGGGTATGAGCGTAAATTGTAATATTAATTTATAATTAATTTTTAAGTGGAATTCCAAGTGTCAATATTGGAATGTGAAGAGTCATGATGTAATGTAATGAGTCATTTTCTAAATCAATTGAGATTCATGGGGAATACCAAAAGTTAAAAGGGGGGTTTGAAGAGTCACCCCCTCTTGTTATAAATATGCCCTCATAACTCATGTAAAGGGAATTTGGGGAGCCAAGATTTTGGCCAGGCTTAGGCTTAGAATCATAGGCTTGGGAGTTTGTGAGAACCTTGGATTATCCATAGCATAGAGGGAATACATTTCTTTGGAGGAGTAGGTGATGTTGAATTCACGTTCCACTATTGGGGCTAGTGCTCCATCAATGGTATATGTATGATTGGAACTTTTAGTTAATAAAAAGGTCAAAGCCAACATGTTTTCATGCATATGTTGTAAATACAGTACAATTATTCTTGTTATGTTTGCAATGTATGTTATTCAACTTATGCTTATGCTTATGAACTATTTTGTTTGCATTGGTATGGATATTGTTTTTATGTGTGTTGTTATTTAATTCATTACTATTAACATGTGAACTCTTTCGTATATTAGCTTGTAATGTCATTTATGCTCGTGTGTTCATTTCAAGTTGTGTACTATTACAAGCTTCTAAGGGGCTCACTCATTTTCCCTTCCACGTGTTAAAAACTTCATGAATCACACTTGACTCTTCGCAAGGTCACATACTTGTTCTCATCAAAGTCACTATACATCACTCTATGCGTTATTGCAGCCAAGGCACATCATTAAAACCAACTGCATTGGAAACCGAGACATTTTCCGAATGAGACTTCTACACCAAATTGTGTGACATATAATTGGGACTCCATAGGGGAGATCCCATGAATGTTGGCAGGTCCATCGCTGTCAACATAATGCTAAGGATTTACTATGCCTATACTGGATGTTATGAATACTATCGAATTTCACTTCATGTAATCCTCTGATATTGTTGTGCCTTCGTGATGAGATTTGGTGTTTGATCAATAGCTTCTAGAAATTTCCACCTCTTGTGCATTTCAGAATGGCCACCAGATGAGTATTTGTGTATTTCAATGTTTTAGTTTTGCAAGATGGATTAGTTTCTTTTATGCTCATTTTCTACAATGTTTATTTCAACTATTTTGATTAGATTCTTTGTTGCTAATACCATTTATGTTCTTTTGCAGATCAAGCACATTCATTTCATTTGCATAGATTATTTCATAGCATGGTTTTATTGCACAAGAATTCACAGGAAAATCATGTTTTTAATTTATGAATGAACTCTAAGCTTTCAACACACATTGAATTCTAGAATTTCTTTATAGTCTTAAATGCCTTCATGGATTAGATTTGAAATCTTTCATAAACTATATTTACTCACCTTCCCAGATTAAATATTTCCGTGCTTTCATAGACTAAATTTCAATTTTTTTCATAGATTAAGTTTGCATTCTTTTATAGATTATATTTACATGCTTTCATAGATTATTTTTCCAATGCTTTCCTAGAATGAGTTTAAATGCTTTCATTAGATTAAAATTTCTTTTCTTTCCTAGAATAGATTGTTTGTTCTTTCATTGGATTAGAACAATTTTATTTGTTTCTACTACCTTCAAGAATAGTCATTTCATTGCTTTCATCAGAATTATGTGTGTCTCCTTTGACTAGATTTTACCTCTTAAAGTTTCCTTACATTTCAGTCTTTAAAATTTAATTTCGTTTTAGATTAAGATTTTGTTTTCACTTCATTGCATTCTTTTGATTTATTTCCATAGGTTTACCAATCATTTCTTGTTGTTATATTTTTTCTTTTTAGAATTAAAATTGAATGTTGATTTTGTATCATATATTGTGGGAATCTACTCCCAAGTATATGAACCTAGATTGACATTTAATGAAATTAATTGAACTAACAATTAAACTACCCAATGGAAACCTTAAAAGGGTAAAAAATATTGTTGTTAAGTGATCTAACCTTAAAAGAAAAAGGGATGGGGAAGATCTTAAACTTGTCGAAGAAGAGATGGAGCATTTGGAAGCCCCAAAAGGGGTGGGTTAGTCATTGGAGGATTCAAAGGAAAGAATCATCCATATAGAGGTCACAAAACAAAGAATTTTCGAAGAAAAGGAGGAGACATGGAAGAAAAATAACGAAGCAATATGGATGAAAAAGGGTGACAAAATTATCGAGTTATTGCAATAATATGCTAAAGGTCGTGAAGCTCATAAAACAATTTCGGCCTTGCAAGATCTAAATGAAGGTACATCTACAAAATTTGATGAACTTCCTAAAATGGTCAAAAACCATTTCTATAATCTCTTCAAGGTTCTTGCTGAAGTGACCATGGTTGAAGTAATTTATTTACCTCGATCTCTCCCTAGCTTTATGGATGATAAGGAAAATTAACTTTTGATGGATCTGGTATTTATGGAAGAGTTGCAAAAGGTCCTCCATAGATTCCAAAAGGATAAAATACCTAGACCTAATGGATGTTTGGTCAAATTTTTCATTGGGATTTACTTTAGGGGAGGATCCCATAAAAGCGGTTGAGGATTGTAGGAAATCTAGAAGGATGTATGATTCTTTCAATTCTACCTTTATAGCGCTCATCCCAAAGACAAAATATCCTAACACTTTTAATGACTTCAAGCCCATATCATTGTGCAATATCATTTTCAAGGTTATTGCTAAAATCATTATGAACAAACTAAAGTTGATACTCTCAAAAAATGTATCTAAGTAACAATTTTCTTCTTTCGAAGGTTGGAAGATTCATAAGGCTATCAGGTTACTCAAGAAGGGCTTCATATCCTACAAACTAAGGAAATTAAAGGTTTGGTTCTTAAAAATAACCTTTCCAAAGCATATGATAGATTCAGTTGGACATGTATTAGGTTGCTAATGAACCACATGGGATTTTAGGTACCTTTCATAAACTAAACTATAAGTTGCATAACAATGGTATCATTTGTAGTGCTTATCAATGGGTTGACTTTAGCATTATCTAATGTTGAGAGTGGTTTATGTTAGGGATATTTAATTTCTCCATTACTTTTCTTGTTGGTCACTCAAGGATTAGGTAGACAGTTAGTTGAAGCTAAAAGGCAAGGTGACTTGAAGGGTGCTACAATAGACAATGATTTAACCATCACACACTTGTTGTTCGTGGATGACTTCATTTTATTTTATGACGAGTCTAGGCATGATCTAGTTACCATCAAAGAGTCTCTATCACTATTTGACAATGCAATAGGTATATAGGATAATCCTAAAAAATATACTCTTTCACTACTTGGTCTTTCCAGGGACGAGCTCGCAAATGCTCATAATTTATTTCCTTTTCACACTAATATTTTTAATGAAGGGTTAAATTATCTGGCATTCCATCTAAAGCCCAATGATTATAAAAAGTTTGAATGGATCTTTCTAACAACAAAAAATGAGAAGAGATTAAAGCCATGGAGTTTCAGATGGTTGTCTACGGTTGGTAGATTGATACTCATAAAATCAGTCTTAGAAGCTATCCCAATTTTTTGGATGTCATTATCTTGGATAACAAAAGAGGTTCTGAACTCTGTCCATAAGATATGTCGTATATTTTTATGGATGGGTTTGAAATATGGTCCGATGTTCCCTTGGGTTAAATGGGGAAAAATCATTCTACCAAAGATGTGGGGAGGATGGTGTTTGAAAAATTTACATTTATTTACTCAGGTATTGGCAGAAAAAGTAGGGTAGAGCTTGTTTTACACTAAATGTCTATGGACAAAAGTGGTATTTAGGAATTATATAAATCCTACCTCTCTTGAAGACTAGATAAGGGCCCCAAAAATGTAAAGGAAGAATGTTTAAGTTTTCTTGAAATCAGTCTTATCTTCTTTGAAAGTGGTTGAAGAAGGATTGGCCTCGAAGGTTAGTAACGGTGAAAATTTGAAGATTGGTATTGATCCATGGGTGGGATGCAGAGAATTTTTTTTTTCCACACATGGCAGTTAAATTCCTCAATACAAATGGTAGGATTACCTTGAACTAAGTGGAAGATAATTCTCGCTCTTCAATTTGGGCTCAGTGATTCACTAACGGAAATCAGCTAAATATAATATTTGAACACACAAGACAATGGGTAAATTACATTGTAACACTCAATATTTCCCATGTGCACCTTAGAGACACAGAAGATTCATTGAGCTACGTACATAAAAAATGGGTTATTTGTATATATTTAATGACAAGAAGGCAGTAGATCTAATTTGATGGTGGAGAAAAATATTGAAGCTTAGTTACCTAGCTAAATCAAGATTGTTATAGTGGTGCATACTAGAAATAAGATCACTACATGTGACAATTTAAAAAAGAGAAGCATGGTCAGGCCTAGTTGGTTTTCCCTATACAACATGCTAAGGAGACTATGGACCATCTATTTCCTTTTGTCCTTTCTCCCTAAGTGTATGGAACACTATCCAAAATTGCTTGGATTTAGCTCCAATGTGGCAAAGTCATTCTTGCAAAGATGTTTGGCAACAATGGTGGGAACACACAAACCCAGAAAAGAAAATAAATCTTTTACCAATTATCAGTTGGGGTATATGGATCGCAAGGAATAATGACATCTTCCAAGGAAGGTCTTCCACACCTGATAAGGTGGCAGCACAAGGTTTGGCCACTTTTGACTTACTTTATGAAGTTGAGCCTATACACCATCCATGCAACATTACAATTGAATTTGTTGATCGATCCTATCCCTAGGCATACTTTGACGGGGCCTTCCTTGTTAGGGGTCAACATGGGGAGGCTGGGGGGATGAAGGTTGTTTTATTTTTCCACGAAAATCACTACTTCAAGCTTCAAATTGGACTAGGCAGATCCCCTAATAACTATGCAGAATCATTTAGCCACAAGCTTCTCCTTTTGTTCACTATAGAGAAGGGTCTCCAATAGTTCCAAATCCTTTACGAAACATAGATTGGTATAAATTAGTTCAATGATATCACAATATGTCACATGCACACAAAAATACCAAACCCTCAAGAAATATTCTAGTTAAAACATGTTTTTGATCATATTTCATGTTGTCATATCTACATGGAGAGAAAATCTACTGCATACACTCTCTCTAAAGTAGGGGTTGAGAAAAATCTAGGCACTTGCAAGATCATGGGGTAGTTAGAAGATACATCCTTTGAATTTTATCAGAAGCCTTGCATAGAAGGCATGAACATGGGCATAATTCCTAAATAAAGACAATTTTTTTTCTCTATGATATAATTCACGGGCAGAAGGGAGGTAAATACATTTTTTTGCTACAAGATATAGTACTCATGAACTTTTCATTGGACATGATAAGGAATTTTTAAAGGACTCAAGTTTACTCTTTTTTGGATGGTTGTATGTTTTAAAAATCCCTTTTTGAATGCGTAAATGTGCATATTCGGAATGTAATTTTCATATCCTATTAATGAAATTACAAATTTTCTTTAAAAAAAATTAATTATAATTTTTATCAATGATTTAGAAAGTTAGGGTGAATGAAAAGCAAAATATTTAAATAATATGAAAATCAAATAATTTCGAAGAGTAAATATTAATTTCATTAAAAATAATAGAAATAAAAAAATATATATCTATATATATATAAGAGAAAGACTTACCAAAAAATATTATTTAAAAAAAAAAAAAAAAAACAAATTAATATAGAAACATCTCATAAGAATAGAAATTAAATTGCAACTTAGTGAAAAGGTCAAGCTAGAATCAAAGTTACAGTTTAATGGAGCTTTATCTAATCATAACAAAATTAACAATATCATAAATATTTTTAAATGGTTATTCACCGCATTATAAAAAAAATAGGTTTGAAGGCCAAGACCTTATACATCATATTCCAAATAATATGTTATTATTATCCAAAAAAACTAAAAAAAATAAAAATTTCTCATAGTTTATCCCTCGCCTACAAATTACTAGTTTGAACTTATTGCATCCATATACCCTCAAAAAAATACCTAAAAAAATACATATCTACGTAACATAACAAAAGGCTAAAGACTCGATGGGACTACATTTCCTCCATGATAGGGGAAACTTGGGCTTTAATTTCTTCCAATTAGAGTTGAGGAGGGGTGTCTTCCTAGTCATCAATAATATCAAACTTTCTCTACTACATTTTTTCAACATTCTCTCACTACTCTAAGTTGTCCTTGTTTTCTCAGTTGTGTACCTCAGTGTCATTCCTTTCTTCAGCTAACACAAAAATTTTCACTCGAAACTCCAACATTTCATTTGCCAAGTAAAGGCGATCGATCTTAAGTTCCAATGGACCTAGTATTTGAGAGAGAAATTCATTTCGGGCCTCATATTCTACCAACATCATCTCTGCATGTCGGGATAGAAAATAAATTATGAACTCCAGAGCACTTGCTATCCAAGCGAATGTTAACCCAAGCTCCTCCTCGTGTCCCCGAAATTATGCTCCATCACTTTGAAATTGCACCAAACTTGTTGGCAGATCTAACAAATTAAAGTTCCTATTGCAGTTTCATTGTTTCCATGCTCTCCCAATCTATCCTTAAATACTTTTGAGCCCTGCTTCCTTGTAGCATTCCTACTACATCAACCCTTAATGCCTCATCTGATCATCGATACCGAATGTGTAGGAACCGTAATAGAAATATTACAATCACAATAGATTTCGATGCAATGCACGCAAGAAAACTGAAATTCAGTTGTAGAGAATAGAACTTCACACATTCAAACTAATCTAGCAATCAAATGACCAATGAAATGTGACATTGACGATCTAAGTGGCCACATTAGCATAGCTCTCCATATTGTTTAGATTCCACCACGATCTTACATTTAATATGGATCCATTGTGATGTGGGGTTGATTCAAATGAATGACCCCGTTCCTTATTCTGTGGTAAATACACCTAGATATCAAGCTTATATAAATTGAATTCATATAATCATGGAATTTCTTTTATTGTAAGGTCTTCATCATCAAACCTTAATTCTCATTGTTCTAAATGCACTTCTTGATTAGCCAAACTTTCAACCACCATGTTGATATTTATCTTCACATGATAAAATTCAGTCAAATTAATCTTTTCCACTAATAACGTGATTCGAAACCAAATAGAAGTGTGGATTTGTTCATTTTCCCCTCTAAATTTGATAATCCACTCGATCACAATCTTTTAATCAACAAAGATCATTAATTGACAAAGCCCTCTAGTGTAAGCCAAAATCCAATCCCTACCATAACGCTACAATTTTGTTTCATAACGGTACATATTTCGCACGATTATTTTTTGAAATTCCTAATCTCCATGCAAATTGCATTTCCCTTTCTTTGTCGAGGCCAAAGATACCCCTCTCACTCGTAATTTTTTCGAAGAGATTGGCTTTCAAATCTATCTATGAACGAATTGAAATCAAGATTTACATAACTATGTCATAAGCAATTTAATTAAACTAGCAAAACTAAATTTGAGTTCTTCCTGCCCATTTTTATAGCATACAAATACCAAAATATGTTAAATTGATGATTCCAGAGGATAAAATAAATTTTACGAAAAAAATAAATCCTTAAAAATATCATAAAAAACAATAATACTTGTTTACGTAATTTGAAATCCCTTAAAAAGAATAAATGATAATTAATCATAATATATTAATACTAATAATACATTTGGTAGTTCTTAGTTTCGCTATTCTTTTCAACTTTAGATATTGATCGTTGCATCTCTAAGATATATTTTAGGAATCTGTTGATCTTGCTCCTCAGCCTAGTCCTAATGATGAACCTAGATTGAGGTTTGAAACGCGTCGACCAATAATCCTTCATGTGATTTTCCAGAAGATCTTAATCATTATATCATGAATCACAAAATCATCCAATTTGACATTTTATCCCTTTACATAAGGGATGTTGCAATCAAGATTTGTCGGTTTGAATGAATAAAGTTGAAGGTTGCTAAGAAAATCACATACCTAACGTTTCTCAAACGCGCCAAAGATGCTTCGGTAGTTCATGGTTTCACTATCTTTTTGAACGTTGGATACTAACTGTTGCATCTCTAAAATATAATTTAGGAATGTGTTGATCTTGCTCCTCAGCCTGGTCTTGATGATGAACCTAGATTGAGGTTCGAAATGCGTCGACCAATAATCGTTCATGTGATTTTCCGAAAGATCTTAATCGTTATATCATGAACCACAAAAGCATCCAATCTGAAATAACAATAATCTCTTAATTTTAAGGCTATAGCCAAGTTAGACACCAAAATAATAATAATAATAATAATAATCATTTAATTTTAAGGTCATAGCAAAGTTAGACACCAAAATTGTTGTATGAGACACTTTTTTGTGGGACAACCCCTTTTAGATTTGTGCCTTTGACTTCTTAAGAAAAAACAGATGTTCTTAATCATTAGCCACTTTTTTATTATATTAAAAAGTGTAATATACTTAAAAAACGTTATTAGATTTATGACCACAATGTAAGAAATAAATACTGTGTAACAAGTCATACGACAATTATTATTAATGTTTATTAATGATGAGTTATAGAACAATTGTTACATTATAATAATATATCTAATAATAGACCTTATTTATACTATAAAAAGCTTCCTGAAATTTGAAAATATTAATTAAATTTGATTAGGTTTTTTGAAATCACTAGGAAAAATGATTTTTTTTTTTTTTTTTTTTAATTTTTATGTGTTAAGTTTTTGTTTCCGGACATGCCTCCTATTAAGATTCTATCCTCAATGAAGGGGTCCTATATTTCAAAGTTTTAATTTTGATTTGAGGAAGTTGTTTAAAATTAATTGTATACAACTTCCATTAGTTTAATAAAGTTATTTAAAATAGATTTTTTTTTGTTTTTAAATGAGTGCATGCATTTATTAAATCTATGCCTGGAAAAACCGAGAGATACAGCTTCGAAGAGAAAAGCCAACTAAACATTCATATTATACTTTCCTGTAACATCAAACAACAAGAACCATAATTGATAGAGGACTTTCCTAGACAATTCTAAGATAAAAGTAACACACTCAATATATTTTCTATTAATTAATTAATGAGGAAATTACAAGATATTTATACAATCATAGTCTCAAGATAGGAATGCTATCTTAGACGTAAAGTAGTGTGGTTGAGAGATTCTCTCAACCACACACTAATTTAGAGAAAACTAAATCCCTATTATATAGGAACAAACTCCTCAAATGGAGAATTGTAACCATAGACAAGTAGGAATTAATAATTTCCAACTTTCTATAGAACACTAATAAGACTAATTACATAACTCGAGTGTGTCAAAGCAAACATTTCAAAAAAGTAGAGAAGCTTAATTATCACTAGTCGTTAATACTAACAGGCAGATTAAGGTTAAAATCATGATTCAAACTAACAGCCTGATGATGAGCATGTGTCCCTTGCGATTCCTTGAAATTCAGCTCCGAAATCATCCTTCTCAGCGCGTCCACTTCATCATACAGTCGAGAAAATTGGAGTTTGAGGGTCTACAACTCTTCTGCCAGCTCTATGTGAGAATGGATCAATTGACAAAACATTGTTTCTAACTCACGGTCAACCTGCTAGAGGGATTTAAGAGTAAAGAGACATTGAGAAAATGGGTTTTCCTCTAAATGATTCATTTTTTTGTTGTAATTGTCAACCCATATTTTGGTAATTAAGGAATATGATTGCAACTTGTTGTGAATAGAACTATCGCCACGTAGTAAACGCGAAAGATGGCCAAAATGATTTGAAATGTTCCTTGCTGTTGCTGAATTACTTCGAATACCAGAACTACTTTTAGCTAGTGCACTTAAAAGAACCCCCCAATTACCAATTACAAGGCTATGGTCTCTTCCCTGATCGATAGTCCAGGAGAGGTAATCTTGACCAAGATATTGGAAACCAACCTAATTGACGAGAACGAGGTCAGAACTATCTTGGAACAACCAAATCCACCATTGACTAGAAGGGGAGTGAACAAGCTTCGGAGGACTCAGATTCCCTCTACGACAATGTGATTTTCGCCGAAAATTTAACTTCATATAGATGACAGAAGCTCAAATTCAACAATCAAGTCATTCTTACTCCAATTTTCCAATCCCCAATGAAATGTGACGTTGACGATCCAAGTGGCCACATTGGCATAGCTCTCCATATCGTTTAGATGACACCACGATCTTACATTTAATATGGATCCATTGTGATGTGAGGTCGATTTAAATGAAATGACCCAGTTCCTTATTTTGTATTTAATGCACTTAAATATCAACCTTATATAAATTGAATTTGGATAATCATGGAAATTGTTTTGTTGTAAGGTTTTCATCATCAATCTTTAGTTCTCCTTGTTTTAAATGCACACTTCGATTAGCCAAACGGTCAACCACCATGTCGAGATTTTTCTTGACATGATAAAATTCAATCAAATTAATCTTTTCCACTACTAACATGATTCGAAACCAAATAGAAGTGTGGATATATTCATTTTCTCCTTTAAATTTGATAATTTGCTAGATCACAGTATTTGAATCAACAAAGATTGTTAATTGACGAAGCCCTCTAGTGTCAGCCAAATCCAATCCCTACCATAATGCTATTTTTTTTTCATAATGCTAGATATTTCGTCTGATTATTTTTTGAAATTCTTAATCCCACACAAATTGAATCTCCTTTTTTAATTGATGCCAAATATAAGCCCTCTAGGTCGTAACTTTTTCGGAAAATTTAACTTTCAAATCTATCTGTAAACGAATTGAAATCAAGATTTGCATAACTATGTCATAAGCAAATTAACTTTCAAATCTATCTGTGAACGAATTTAAATCAAGATTTGCATAACTATGTCATAAGCAATTTAATTAAACTAGCAAAACTGAATCTGAGTTCTTCATAGTATACACATATCCAAATATGTTAAATCGATGTTTCCAGAGGATAAAATAAATTTTACGAAAAAAAAATCCTTAAAATTATCACCAAAAAACAGTAATAATGGTTTACGTAATTTGGAAGCCCTCAAAAAGAAATCTTATAATAATTTCATATAATAATAAAATAATGCAAATGCCTACTCAAAATTACTAACAAACAAATTAATCCTAATACATTAAATTTTAAATTATAATAAATTTTACGGCATTTGAATCACTGACCAACAAATTAATTATAATACTTTAAATATTAAATTATAATAAATTTTATGGCATTTGAAAAAAAACCAATGGGGACCATCTCAATTGACGCTAATAGTTAGCACGTGATATAAAACCTAATGCAAAATTCAACTTGACTTTAAATCGTGAATTCAATTAGCACAATCTCATTGACGCTAATAGTTAGCATGTGATATAAATCATAATGAAAATTTAACTTGACGTTAAATGGTAAAGGATTCACATAGCAATTGATAAGCTCTTTCGACCGAAACATGAATGCCGAAGGAGCCAATTCGTCCTAAATTGGCAATTGGTAAAACTTAATCGTGCACTCTCGTATTGCTACGTGGTGAAAATATAGTAGTCGTGTTGTATTTTTATTGCAACAGGAAAGAAGCGAATTCATCCAGAAAGACGTACAAGTCTACCACGTAAGTTCACAACAATTGATGCTCGACGTTCCAAGGAGTTCTATGCCGTTAAGGAGTCTAGTGGATTAAGTTGTTCACTTATTTTGGATTATAATCAAGCACATGATTAGATAGTAGGGATAACCAATTACTTCTTCGAGGATTGCTTTTTTGAGAGTTTCTAAAAAATTTACGGGGATCCACCTCTATTTTGGCCTTCACAAGTCTGTTGAAATTGCCGCGGAAATACTTCTTAGCCCATGCTTCAACTTTTATCGGAATGGTTTATAGTCCGAAATATTTTGCGCCCGGAAGCTATGTTATCTCTGACATCCTGTCATTGTCTCGAGGGAGCTCGAGGCATCGATTCAATTCCACCGATCCGGCTCCAGTGTCCCCTCGGTCCCAGACCGTGCAAGCCGACAAAAGCACAACGACATGGGTAATTATGCTGACAAGCGAGGGGAATAGCGCTTGCTCTCTCTCCACGCTCCATTTATTTATTCACGTGTTGTAAAGAGAAGGCTACACTATTCTCCTAACTTGTCAACATGCATTTATAAAGCTATAGGGTAGAAATTGCCAACGCGCTCTACTTTTGCGTAAGCAAATATTTATCATACGCTATCGATTCCACACTCTTAATTCCGCACTCTCTTTGCAGATCTGAGTAAACAACTTGCAGAGCTCTGACGGCATCAACATTTCCAGCTGCAAGGCATCTGGAATCGGCTGGTATGCTTCTGTGGCCATGGCTACCTCTCGACTGTGTCAAACGTGCCAAAGTTACATACAGATCAGAAAATACTACACGATGTTCAAGGTTGGATCGTTTCTGAAGATACACTTAACATGATTTGGAACATGCAGACTAGAGAACTTGAATTTGGAAATTTTACTTTATTTCGTTAGGCAAAGTTAGTAGTCCTCTGCGAATCTTATATGCCAATGATTATATGCATTCCCATATGAATTCCATTTGTAATTGTATGTATTCTGCCTTCCAACAAGCTGAGAAACTGTCATTACATATTTTCATTGTGTGTTTGGCTTCTATATAGAGCCAACAAGCTGAGAAACTGTCATTACATATTTTCATTGTGTGTTTGGCTTCTATATAGAGTCATGGATTGTTGATTATAATGCTTAAAATAAAGCTATGTAATTGTTGACAAATTAGCTAGCAAATTTTGTGTTTTAATGTCCAGGAAAAATAAGAAGTTGCAACAACAATCGGATGCGGCAATCAGACTTCAATCAAACTTGCCAATAATCCAGTGTTTCACAAAAACCCTAAACACATTGATACAAAATTCCACTTTGTCAAGGAGAAAGTGCAATCAAAAGAAAACCAGTTGGTATATTGTAATACATGTGATAAAATTGCAGAGATTTTCACTAAACCTCTTGGTAGGATTACATTTGAAATGTTTAGGGAGATGTTAGGCATATTTGTGAACCCTTTATCCATTAAGGGGGAGTGTTAGAGATAATGGAAAATATCTTAGAATAGTGAGTTGGTTCACAAGACCTCAGGATAGGAATTAGTTTATATTTCTTAGGTTATGGTTCTAACTTCCCTAAATCTATGATTACTATAATAAATTGTGATATACATCGACAATGTAGAGCGTTTTGTAGAGCCAGACTCTCCTTATTGAGACTCTCTTTTGTAGAACTAACCAGTAAATTCTTTTTTATTAATTCCAACATCACTTTTTAACACAACTTAGTCATATTAATGGAATTCAGAGCACCCATCGCTGTCGGAAAGAAAATCAACAAGTGTACCGGAACAAATACAGTGACACATTTTTCTATAGTCACAGTGCGCTTCACGTAGGATAACTTCCTGTGGTAGGCCTCTTGTGCTATACGTCATGAAAGATTCATTATGTCTCATATGCTTGCAAAGCAGAGTAGAGTGAATGGAGCAATAGCTATAGAATGAATGAAAAATTAATTATTTAAAATAAATGAAAAATCAAATAATTTTTGAAGTATTATAATTAATTTATTTATATATAGTTTATAAATTATATAATAATAATATAAGAAATATTATAAAAATATAATGAAACACAACTTCAAAACTATAATTGTGAAAATTCTGCTAGAATCAAAATTACAGTTTAATAAATCTTTATTAATCAATATAAAATTAACATATCATAAATATTTTTAAATAATTATTCATTGCATTATAAAAAACTTGGTTTGAAGGTCAATACCTTATACAATATATCCCAAAGAGTATGTTATTATTATCCAAAAACTGTCACAGTTTATCCCTCAGCTACAAATTACTGGTTTGAACTGATTGTTTCTATATATCCTCTAAAAACACACCTACAAAAACTACATATCTACATAAAATAACAAAAATCTGATGAGACTATATTTCCTCCATGATAGGGAATACTTGGGCTTCAATTTCTTCCAATTATAGCTGAGCAGGGGTGTCTTCCTGGTAGTGAGAAATATCAAAGTCACTCTCCTACATTTGTTCGACATTCTCTCGCTACTATGTTGTGTACGTCAGTGGCATTCCTTTCTTCAACTGACACAAAAATTTCCACTCGAAAATCCAGCATTTCATTCGCCAACTAAGGGCGATCGAGGTTAATTTCCAACAGACCTAGTATGTGAGAGAGAAATTCATTTTGGCCTAATATTCTACCAATATCATCTCTCTAGGTTGGGATAGAAAATAAATTATGAACTCGAGAGCACTTTCCATCCTGGCGAGCATTAACCCAAAATCTGATGATACTATATTTCCTCCATGATAGGGAATACTTGGGCTTCAATTTCTTCCAATTATAGCTGAGCAGGGGTGTCTTCCTGGTAGTGAGAAATATCAAAGTCACTCTCCTACATTTGTTCGACATTCTCTCACTACTACGTTGTGTACGTCAGTGGCATTCCTTTCTTCAACTGACACAAATTTCCACTCGAAAATCCAGCATTTCATTCGCCAACTAAGGGCGATCGAGGTTAATTTCCAACAGACCTAGTATGTGAGAGAGAAATTCATTTTGGCCTAATATTCTACCAATATCATCTCTCTAGGTTGGGATAGAAAATAAATTATGAACTCGAGAGCACTTTCCATCCTGGCGAGCATTAACCCAAGCTCCTCCTCTGCGTCCCTGAAATTACGCTCCATAACTTTGAAATTGCACCAAACTTGTTAGCAGATCTAACAAATAAGAGTTCTTATTGCAGTTACATTGTTTCCATGCTCTCCCAGTCGGTCCTTAACATTCCTACTACATCAACCATTAATGCTTGATCTGATGATCGATACCGAATCTGCGGGAACTATAATGGAAATATTACAATCAGGATAGATTTTGATGTAATGCACGCA
This sequence comes from Pinus taeda, assembly GCA_000404065.3. Lineage (NCBI taxonomy): Eukaryota > Viridiplantae > Streptophyta > Pinopsida > Pinales > Pinaceae > Pinus > Pinus taeda. The sequence continues at coordinate 84,477 of APFE031209949.1, read as the reverse complement.
CGAAAATTGTAATTCAATCACAGAGAATATAACTTCACATATTCAAAACGCTCCATATTTAACTTATAGCTATGGTTTAGTTCTTCAATTTATTTTGATAATAAATCACACTCGCTGGTACGAAACTTGTCAACAAATATATTATAATATAATTTTCACCTAAAAATCTTCTTATTAAATTTGATATAGATCACACAGACTTAAATTTAACGATCAAATCAATCTTACTCCAATTTAGATAAAAGTTGCACACTCAAATATATTTTCTATTGATTAATGAATGAGGAAATTACAAGATATTTATACAATCATAGTCTCAAGATAGGAATGCTATCTTAGACGTACAGTAGTGTGGTTGAGAAATTCTCTCAACCACACACTAATCTAGGAGAAACTAAATCCCTATAATGTAGGAACAAAACTCCTCAAATGGACAATTATAACCATAGACAAGTAGGAATTAATTATTTCCAACTCCCCCCCTTAATGACTACTTGTCATGATAGTCAAATCCACCATCATCACACGAATTGCATGTACAAAACCTCCAAAAACACAATCTGCCGCCCTCGGACAGATCCAGAATCTGCAAATTTGGCGTTTCCAATACAGCTAAATTGATCCGATCTGCCTCTCCTGCAGATCCACTTGAAGGTGAATTGGCGTGATCCTGAATGATAAACCCGCGCCATTGGCGCGATTAATGGCCTAACAGACGCGCCAGTTGGCCATCCTAGTGCTGCTGTCAACGCGAAAAACGCCAATCCCCTTCTACTCAGAGAAAATCATCTGAGTCCGAGCCAGGTGTTACTGCAGTCCACCTGCTCCTACGAGCACAAAGCTCCTGTGTACACTTGCCACCACCGGGCAGATCCGATCTGCTACCACTAAGCGATCAAGGATCTCACTTCGCCACCACCGGGCAGATCCGATCTGCTACCACCGAGCGATCAAGGATCTCACTTCGCCACCACCGGGCAAATCCAATCTGATACCACCAAGCGATCAAGGATCTCACTTTGCCACCACCGGGCAGATCCGATCTGCTGCCACCGAGCGATCAGGATCTCAGTTTGCCACCATCGGGCAACTCCTGTAGCTACTAAGGCTCTATAGATGGTTTCAGGCTGACCACAAACCATTACAAAGTGGTTTTGAGATCACCACGAACTTTCAAATGCCTTAGCAAGGCTTACATTTCAACATTTGGACTTTCTGGTACATACAATGACTATTACAATATACTAGGGAGTCTACTCCACAAACCACACTAAAACAAAAAATCTACTTTGTTGTCCTCCATTAACATTGTTGATGCTCCTTTATCCCAAGTTCACATCTTGGGCATCTTTGTCAAATATCTTCTTTGGAACTTCCATGAACCTGTCATTTGTTAGAGTCGCGAATTCTAACAAAATAACTTCATATTGAGGTCCGGAATCTCAATATGTATATCAATTTAAATTCCAAAAAATATTTCACCAAAAAAACTTTTACCCAAGTATGATACACAGCGTTCAGGCCACACACCGGGCGCCAAACTGCCACCTGCAAAAAACGAGGGAAAATGCAGTCGTACATCTTCTCGTCCTCTGAATGTTTCCGGCCGAAATGCCTTCTGAGCTCATACAAACCCACAAAAGTTCGCCTGCAAACAGGGCATCTGCAAGGGATCTTCTTATCATGCCCAAGATGACTTTTTTCCGTTGAAAACAGATGGCAAGGCCTTAAGGTCTTGCCATCTGATACCAAGATAAAAGTTGCACACTCAAATATATTTTCTATTGATTAATGAATGAGGAAATTACAAGATATTTATACAATCATAGTCTCAAGATAGGAATGCTATCTTAGACGTACAGTAGTGTGGTTGAGAGATTCTCTCAACCACACACTAATCTAGAAGAAACTAAATCCCTATAATGTAGGAACAAAACTCCTCAAATGGACAATTATAACCATAGACAAGTAGGAATTAATTATTTCCAACTAATTTTCCAATTCCAAATGGACACATTGGCATACCTCTCCATATCACTTAAATGACACCACGATCTTACATTTAATATGGATGCATTATGATGTGAGGTCCATTTAAATGAAATGACCCGGTTCCTTATTTTGTATTTAATGCACTTAAATATCAACGTTATATAAATTGAATTTGGATAATCATGGAAATTCTTTTATTGTAAGGTTTTCACCATTAATCTTTATTTCTCCACGTTTTAAATGCACTCTTCGATTGGCCAATCTGTCATCCACCATGTTGAGATTTCTCTTGAGATGATAAAATTCAATCAAATTAATCTTTTTCACTACTAACGTAAGCCAAATAGAAGTGTGCATACATTCATTTTCCCCTTTAAATTTGATAATTTGTTATAGATCACAATATTTGAATCAACAAAGATTATTAATGGATGAAGCCCTCTAGTGTAACCCAACTCCAATCCCTAAGGCTATTTTTTTTTCATAATGCTAATTATTTAGTCTGATTATTTTTTGAAAATTCTTAATCCCACACAAATTGAATCTCCCTTTTTTTTTATCGAGGCCAAAAATAACCCCCCTAGCTGGTAACTTTTTCAAAAAAATTAACTTTCAAATCTATGTATAAACGAATTGAAATCAAGATTTTGCATCACAGATCGATGATTCCAGAGGATAAAATAAATTTTACGAAGAAAAAAAAATTCCTTTAAAAATATCACCAAAAAACAATAATAATTGTTTACGTAATTTGAAAGCCCTTAAAAAGAAATCTTATAATAATTTCATATAATAATAAAAAAATGTAAAAGCCTACTCGAAATCACTAACAAACAAATTAATCCTAATACATTAAATTTTAAATTATAATAAATTGTATAATCACTAACTGACAAATTAATTATAATACATTAAATATTAAATTATAATAAATTTTATGGCATTTGAAAAAATACCAACGGGGACCATCTCAATTGACGCTAATAGTTAGCACGTGATATAAAATCTAATGCAAAATTCAACTTGACTTTAAATTAGGACAATCTCATTGACGCTAATAGGTAGCATGTGATATAAATCATAATGTAAAATTTAACTTGGCGTTAAATGGTAAAGGATTCACATAGGCATTGATTAGCGAATTCGACCGAAACATGAATGCAACTTAATCGTGCACTCTCGTATTTCTACATGGTTTAAATATAGTAGTCGTGTTGTATTTTTATTGCAACAGGAAAGAAGCGAATTCATCCAGAAAGACGTACAAGTCTACCACGTAAGTTCACAACAATTGATGCTCGACGTTCCAAGGAGTTCTATACCGTTAAGGAGTCTAGTGGATTAAGTTGTTCACTTATTTTGGATTATAATCAAGTAGATGATTGGATAGTAGGGATAATCAATTACTTCTTCGAGGAATGCTTTTTGAGAGTTTCTAAAAGATTGACGGGGATCGACCTCTATTTTGGCCTTCACAAGTCTGTTGAAATTGCCGCGGAAATACTTCTTAGCCCATGCTTCAACTTTTATCGGAATGTTTTAATCGTTCGAAATATTTTGCCCCCGGAAGCTATGTTATCTCTGACATCCTGTCATTGTCTCGAGGGAGCTCGAGGCATCGATTCAATTCCACCTATCCGGCTCCAGCGTCCCCTCGGTCCCAGACCGTGCAAGCCGACAAAAGCACAACGAAATGGTTAGCGCACTCTACTTTTACGTAAGCAAATATTTATCATGGGCTATCGATTCCACACTCGGTCAGGCAACCAATATTTTCGGCACTCAGTCAGGTAACCAATATTTCCAACCCTATAGGCCCATTAATACATTGTCCTTGATAGTGTGGATGCCCATACGAGAGACAGTACCTTGACTGCGTTTTGGCCGCCTCGATATGGGGACTCCCATCTCTGTTTCTCGGCAACAAATAACGCGACCAAATTATTTCCATTGACTGCTCCATGACCATACAATACCGACGAGAATGCGGCTCATGGCCATAGCTTACGCATACATGATACTGCCAATAAATAATGTTTGCTATCATACAGTTCCTAATCCAGTCTGGCGACATTAATGTTGAATTTAAATTTGAATTTCGAAGCGCGCTATTTTATTTAGTCCAATACATTCAGATGGATTTCAGTGATTCACCCGGTTCCATTGACAAACCTCACCATGTGTTGCCTCCGTCGTTATTGCTTCAAAATTAGACGCGCCTTCCTCTTCCTCAAACACCCAAGAACACTAGGTTCTATATGCTTTTGTTTGTTTTGCATTTGCCTCCTCATATGTGGAAAATCAGGGTTCCCACCATCACTTTTCACTTTGTAGGGGACCATTATTTCATTCTGCATGCTGCGAATGCTTTTATTGCAGACCAAGAAAGTGGATTGTTGTGCCCTGCAATGGGCGGGCCGTCTCAACCGTCGGCGATATTTTGGAACATTCAACAAGTTTTTTATATTATGTATGATTTTGGTATGAATCAGCTCTCGTTCGTCCCTGCCCACTGTGATACTCTCTGAGCCTCAGCGTCGTCACGCATGTCTGTGAATATACATAAACAAGCCATTAATTGTGGTTCTATCGTTATTTCACGATAAAGTCGAGGATGGCTACCTATGTTGACTGGGTGCGTATTTGTAATATACGAAGTCTTAGCGAAAAGAGCTCAAAGCCAAAGTATATAGTAGCTGCTCGTAGGATTGGGGGTTGTATTTAATCATTCCCGAGTCGCATGAAAGAGCGGGAATGGTTAAATACAACGGCAAGCCTAGGAGCAGCTACTACATACTTTGGCTTTGAGCTCTTTTCGCTAACTGCTGTTCGGAAACTCTTATGGCACCATGTCAAAAAACTTCGTGATACAGGTGCAATTTGATTATAACTATGTCAATATATTTATGTCTTATTGCAGTCTCTCTTTTTCGAAGATTTGCAGATCTGAGTAAACAACTTACAGAGCGCTGAGGGCATCAACATTTCCAGCTGCAAGGCATATGGAATCCGCTGGTATGCTTCTGTGGCCATGGCTACCTCTCGACTGTGTCAAATGTGCCAATGTTACATATAGATCAGAAAATACTACACGATGTTCAAGGTTGGATCGTTTCTCAAGATACACTTAACATGATTTGGAACATGCAGACTAGAGAACTTGAATCTAGAAATTTTATTTTATTTCGTTAGGCAAAGTTAGTAGTCCTCTGCAAATCATATATGCCAATGATTATATGCATTCCCATATGAATTCCATTTGCAATTGTATGTATTCTGCATTCCAACGAGCTGAGAAACTGTCATTACATATTTTCATTGTGTGTTCGGCTTTTATATAGAGCCATATGTGGCATGGATTGTTGAGGATAATGTTTAAAATAAAGGTATGTAATTGCTGACAAAATAGCTAGCAAATTTTGTGTTCTAAGTTATTAGAATTAGAACAGCAAATTTATAGATGTCAAACTATTAGGTACAATAGATTAGTGAGATTAGTCACATAATGGATAATGAAATTAGAAATATGTGGGCTATATAATAATATATTAAAGTCTTTTACCCGGATGCGGGTGTCCGAATCGCATTTAAGAGGTTTTAACAGTCTGCCACGCGGAGAGGACAGCGGGCAACTGTTTAGATCGTCGGGATTAGGTGGTATGCCGTCAAGTATGAAGGGCATTCATTGTAATTTAATGCTTCGTCCGAACCAAGGCGTGAGCAGAGGAGATAACAGGATGGCGCAGGGCGACTCGAAAACATTCTCGCTGATTCAGTTCAGGCTGCAGGCTGAACGGGTAAGGTTTGGTTTCAAGCCTATCTTTAGTCCAGTGCATGTGATTTTAGCCCCTCTGCAGGTAGTTGGGAGAACTGATAGAGAGACGCGCTCAGGGGAGACGCGACTCTGTGGTGACACTGAATCACTCGTTGAAGAAACCAGCAATCTCAACTTTGGGATTGTTCGGGGCTCGCTCCAGGTGGTAACTAGGCTACAAGTGGTCTCTGGGCAACCTCTGTCTGCAAGATTTCGCGCTGCCGCCAAGAGAATTACCATGGCACCTCGGTAAAGAGCCACTCCTCGACGGGGGCGTCACCATGGGCAAAGAGGTGGTGCGGTAGGGAGAGGCACTCATAGCCCCCGTAGAGTCTCACCTCTTGCTTGTGCTTCTCTGTCCTCGAATAGATCTGATGAATCGGGGCAATTCATCAGCAACACTGTCCAATCCGCCAAGTTTCATTATCGTCGCCGAACTAACAAGCCTTTCATTTTTGCTCTGGTTACAGTCATCTTCTCGGAGGAAGATGAGGAGGGAGCCAGCGTAAAAGATCCCTCGGAGGAACAGTCGCCCTCACACTCAAACAACTCCTCGGCAAGCAGGGGGATGGAGGACAGCACATATTCCCCATCCTCGCAAAGCAAACTTGAGGAAGAGAGCTCTCTCGCCCCTACAGAGGAGCAGGTCGAGGTTCTTGAGGAAATTGGAAGCATGCAGGATACGAAAGGACCAGATTTAGCCCAAGAACAGGCTAAGATTTCTCAGGAGAGGGTAGATACCAGGCCAATCTCTCCCCAGAATCAAAGCCTGCACAAGATGCCGGATTTCTACTACGCCAACACGTTGTATCCCAAGCTGCCGCCGGGCATGAAGCTGGAAGACGTCCCGGAAGGCATGGAGATTTCATGGGAGCCCCTGGACGAGGACAACGTGCAAAGCTCTGAAAATGTCAAGTAAATTGTTTTTTCCTGTTTCAGTCTGTTCTCCTGCTCTTTTTTGGAGGTTTGTTCGGTTTCGGTTGGTTGCTTGTTCGGCTTTGGCTTTACCTGTTCGGTTCTTGGCTCGGCGTTTGGCGGCTGGAGCCAGCAAACAAATTTCCTCTATCTTTTGCTTATCTCTAGCACCGAGGCAGATCTTATGCTATGTAACATTTTGCTCATGAAATTTCCACTCTGTGCTACAACTTGTGTAAGGGGCATCAACCTCAGTGGAACTGTTAATTTTGACATTAGTTTGAAAGAGAGTTGCAGTCATCAATGGCACGCTCAGGGGTTCATACCTCTTGTATGTATTTTTCTCTTCTTTTTAATATAAATTAGCTTAGTCTTTGCCTAGAAAAAAAAATAATAATATATTAATTGATCCTATGAAGATATGAGATTCCAATGAGAGTTCAGCTCATGGATTGAGAATCACTCTCTTTTATTTTTGTTCATTGGTTTTGTTTATGTTTTCATATGCATGCTCTTGCTAGATTTAACATGGTATTGGAGCTAGGATAAGAGAGTTGATTTATATGTAAAGTGTGTGTTGTTGGTAGGAGGTTTCAAAAGTTAGTGAAAGCCATTTGCAAGAGTTTTCATAATTTTGTGAAGCCTGTGCAGATTCAAGTTATTGGTGGGAGAGCTCAACATTTAGCAGCAATGGCCAACAATATGAATATTTCTCAACCACAAATAACAATGTTTAAAGGTGAGAACTTTGGTTTTTGGAGCATTAAGATGAAAACATTGCTTCTCTCACAAGATTTGTGGGATTTCGTAGAGAATGGATATACAAAAACAGATGCTCACACACTTGCTCACTGGACTCAAGACCAAAGAAACCAGCTAAAGGAAAATCGTAAGAAAGATTCAAAGGCTCTCTTCCTAATCCAGCAAGCAGTGCATGATTCTACTTTTCCGAGACTAGTTGGAGTAACAAAATCAAAGGAGGCATGGGATGCTTTGCAGCAAGCATATCAAGGAAGTGATAAGGTAAAAATTGTTAAGTTGCAGTCATTAAGAATAGAATTTGAAACCTTTTGCATCCAAAACTCTGAATTTATTCAAGATTTTCTCACTAGAGTTATGGATATAGTGAATGAAATTAGGTCTTATGGAGAAGATTTAAAAGATAAAAAAATTGTTGAGAAGATTTTAAGAAGTTTTCTTGCAAACTTTGATGGGGTTGTTGTTGCTATTGAGGAATCTAAGGAGCTAACTCAATTGTCTGTGAATGAGCTAATGGTGTCTCTTCAATCTCATGAGCAAAGAATCAATAGATCTTCTAAAAAATCTATTGAGCAAGCTTTTCAAGCAAGAGGAAATATTTTCAAAGACAAAAGTGGTTCCTTTCATGAGGAAAGCTAGAAAACTTTTGGAAGAGGAAGAGGAAGAGGACAAACATACAGAGGAGGTAGAGGTCGAGGAATATTTTTTTATACATACAAAAAAGGAAGAGGTAATGATGAAAGTGATGGAGGTAAAAGATTTAATAAATCCCAAGTTCGGTGTTTTTATTGTAAAAGATTTGGCCATTATGAAAGAAAGTGTTGGAAAAAGCAAACACAACAAGCTAATTTTTCTGAAGAAAAAGAAGAGGTTGGCACTTTATTCTTGGCTTCTAATTCAACTAATAATGTTTTCAAAGAGGTGTGGCTTATGAATAGTGGTTGCAACAATCACATGAGAGGAAAAAATGACGGCTTTGTAGAGATAGATGAATCTACAAAATATGATGTAGTATTGGGAGATGACAAGCCAGTTGAAGATAAAGGTAAGGGAACAATTGCTGTGAAGACAAAAAAAGGAAAACCAAAGCACATTAATGATTTTTTATATGTTCCTGGTCTAGCACATAATTTGTTGAGTGTAGGGCAGCTCCTTGAAAAGGCATATTTAATTGTTTTCAAGGACAAGCAATGTCTAATCTATGATAAAAATGATCACAGTAAAATTATTGCTAAGACTAATATGCTGCAAAACATAATTTTGCTTTCAATCTCCCTTGTGAAGCAAGTACAACATTAAATGTTGCTTATGATGATAGTTCCTCGCTATGGCACATAAGATATGGAAATTTGAATATGAAAGGCTTGAAATTGTTATATAACAAGAAAATGGTCAAAGGGTTACTACTTATTGGTTGCAATGGTAAAGTCTATGAAGGGTGCATTCTTGGTAAGCAACATAGAGATTCATTTCCGGTAGGAAAATCATGGAGAGCAAGTAAACCACTGGAACTAGTGCATGCATATATATGTGGTCCTATGCAAACCTTCTCTCAACGAAGATAAGTATTTCATTATTTTTGTGGATGATTTTAGTAGAAGAACATGGGTGTATTTCATTAAAGAAAAATTTAATGCATTTTTCATATTTCAACAATTTAAAGCTCTTGTGGAAAAGCAAAGTGGTTATTGTCTAAAAACATTACGCACAGATAGAGGGGGAGAATTCACTTCTAATAAGTTTGGTAATTATTGTAAAATTAATGGAATTCAAAGGCAATTGACAGCTAGTTATACTCCCCAACAAAATGGTATTGTTGAATGTAAGAATAGAACAATTGTTGAGATGGCTAGGAGCATGATGAAATGTAAAAACCTTCCAAACATTTCTTGTGTTGAAGTTGTAGCTACATTTGTTTATTTTCTTAATAGATGCCCAACAAGAAGTGTGCAAAATATTACCCCTTATGAAGCATGGTCTGGAAGAAAACCCAATATTTCTCATTTAAGAGTCTTCGGTTGCATTGCCTATGCTCATGTTCCTACTGAAAAGAGAGGAAAGCTTGATGATAAAAGTGTGAAATCCATTTTTATTGGATATTGTGAGAAAACCAAAGGTTATAGATTGTACAATCTACAAACTAAAAAATTAATGATTAGTCGTGACGTGTTATTTGATGAGAAAGAAGAATGGCAGTGGAATCATGATGTGCATCAACAAACTCCAAGTATTGTTGTACAAGAAGATGAATCTTTTGTTTCCGAAATCCATACAGTAATCAAAACACTTTAGAGGCCACATACACTCCATCATCTTCTGCTACTTCAAGTCCTCTATCAAGTCTAAGTCCTCCTCCAAAAACGACAAAATCTTTAAATGAAATTTATGGTTATACTAATTTTGCTTTGATGTCTCAGATTGAAGCAGGACCAAGGTGTTTTGAAGATGCAGTAAAAGAGTTAGCTTGGTGCAAAGCAATGAATGAGAGATGGCAGTAATTAAAAAAAATGCAACATGGGAGCTTTTGGATCCTCCTATTGAAAAAGAAGTCATGTGGGTGAAATGGTTGTATAAAACCAAGTATGTAGCTGATGGATCAATACAAAGGCACAAAGTAAGGTTAGTAGCAAAGGGATATGCTCAACAACTAGGTATTGACTACAATGAAACATATGCTCCTGTTGCAAGATTTGATATAATAAAAACTGTTTTGGCATTGGCAACACAATATAAATGGTTAGTTTATCAATTTGATGTTAAATTAGCCTTTCTAAATGGTGAGTTGAAAGAAGATGTATATGTTCACTAGCCCCAAGGATATGAAGTAGAAAATGAATACAAAGTCTACAAATTGAAAAAGGCTCTTTATGGGCTTAAAAAAGCTCCAAGAGCATGGTACAACAGAATTGACACTTATTTTTTGAAAAGGGGTTTTAATAGAAGTGAAAATGAACACACATTATATATCAAGTCAAATGGTAATGATATAATAATTGTGTGTTTATATGTAGATGACCTGATATGCACATCTTCAAGTGATTTGTTAGTGGAAGAGTTGAGGGAGGCTATGATGACTGAATTTGAAATCACTGATTTGGGTTTGCTCCATTATTTTGTTGGCATAGAAGTGACACAGATGAATGATGGAATTTTTATTTCATAAGAAAAATATGTTTCAAATCTTCTTAAAAAATGGAAAATGGGAAATTGTAAACCCATGACCACACCAATGACTACAAATAAAAAAATTTCTATAGAAGATGGAGCTGAAAAGGTAGATGCTCAATCCTATAGGAGTCTGGTAGGAAGTCTTTTGTATCTTACTACCACTAGGCCTCATATTATGCATGCAGTAGGCTTGATTTCCAGATTCATGCAAATTCCAATTAAGATTCATTTTGGAGCAGCAAAAAGAATTTTGAGGTGTGCCTGTGGAACAAGAAATTATGGAATTTGGTATACTTCATGAAATAATTTTGGGTTGGTTGGTTATACAGATAGTGACTAGGCTGGACCTTTTGATGATAGAAAAAGCACTTCAAGTTATCTATTCAACCTTGGATTGGATGCAGTACTATGGTCTTCAAAGAAGCAACCAACTATTTCATTGTCTTCTACAGAGGCAGAGTATATTGCAGCAACGATAGCAACATGTGAAGCAATTTGGTTGAAGAAAGTATTGATAGATCTAAAACAAGAACCAAAATATGCCACAACTATTTACTATGATAACTTGTCTACTATTGCCATAACTAAAAATCCATTGTTTCGTAATCGCACCAAACACATTGATATCAAATATCATTTCATAAGAGACTATGTGGCAAAAGGAGAAATTCAAATAAAGTTTTGTACAACAAATGAATAGCTTGCGGATATATTTACCAAAGCACTACCTAAAGGGAAGTTTGAATAATTAAGGGATATGCTTGGAATCACCTCATTAAGCATTAAGGGGGAGTGTTGAGGATAATGCTTAAAATAAAGCTATGTAATTGCTGACAAATTAGCCAACAAATTTTGTGTTCTGAGTTATCAGAATTAGGACAACAAATTTATAGATGTATTCAGTTATCATTCAGAAAATTATTAGGTACAGTAGATTAGTCAGATAATGGATAATGATATTAGAAATATGTGGGCTATATAATAATGCATTAATTGATCCTATAAAGATATGAGATTCCAATGAGATTTTAGCTTATGGATTGAGAATTATTCTCTCTTATTTTTGTTCATTAGTTTTGTTTATGTTTTCATATGCATGCTCTTGCTAGATTTAACATGGATTATGAATTTCTTAATGGTTAAATTTTATGGGTATACGGGATGGAATTAAACATGGATTTTGCATTTTTTTGTGCCCTTATTTAAATGATATCACTGTAAATTATGTGTTAGGATATCTTGTTATGATTTCTGTTCCTTGTATGTATCCAGCCTCTCCATATCCACTTATCTCTTCATATGCAATTATCAATTTACAATACAATTGACAGTTCCATTGCACGTAGTGTATCCATATGGTGGTGGTTATTATTATTATTTATAATTACAGATCATAGAGGTACGTTTAGGGAATTAGCTCCCCTGGAGTTCACACCATCCAGATCTCTTAACCATATACAAAATGCTAGTCCTTCCAATGAGGCAAATGAATTCATCCATCTCCCCTCAAAACTGTCTAACAATATTGAACTTTTTTCATTTCCCTTGGATATCAACAATTAGAACTAGAAGACTTGACAAAAAATATATCATTTTACTACCCATTCAAAGCAGGCTCTCGAAATCAGCTTGAGTAAATATAATTTTGGTTGCTACATCAGAAGCTACAACCATACCCTGGAGCATTTTCATGGCATCCACAGTATCATCTGAAAAAACATTGCTTTAATTGGTTTCTGTAAACAATACAAGAAATGACTTCGACTATAGAGGCCATAGATGGTTGTCTCATTTCACTTGCAATACTCACAAACATATAGTCATCAAATCTATTGTCTCTCATGAACAAAAAAGATCTTGCAGCTTTCCCCTTTCACCCATTGTTGATAGAAGTTGTGGTACCAAACCCTTACTAATACACTACAAATTTCAATTCAAATGCATGAAAATACTAGAAATAGAGAGGACTTGAGTGAGGAGGAGAGAGGGAGGTAGAAATAGAGATGACTTGAGAGAGGAGGAGAGAGGGAGGGAGAGAGTAGAGAAGGAGAGAAGAGGGAGATAGAGGAGAGAGGGAAATATGGATTCAATATAGATATGGTATATGTGTATATAAAAACCAAACTATATCTATCTTAATCTAGGATCTATTAAGCCCCAAAAGAGATTAAATCTAAATCTCTTTTCACTTTAAAATAGATTTGTATCTCAAGAGATTTCATCCATATGTGCTTGATAGATTTGGGGGATGGATCTAGGCTAGTATTTTGTGGAAGTAATATTTGTGCAAAAAAATTATTTTTATCTTTATATTATTTATTTTTTGTATATAAATTGAATATCATTTTACTAATATTAGCATTATCTTCAATGTTTCCAAAAACTAAATCCACTTTATCTAGTGAGTTCAATTTTAACAATTATAGTGTATGGATAATCTTCAAAATGACTTAAATTACAACATCTCTTCCCCACTAGGCTAGAGAGCCTCTCTTTGTGCAACGAGCATTAATAGAAAGCAATAGTAAGCTTATTAAACTAGCCTAGATCCATTACTCTATACATATACAAAGAGCCGACAGGGATCAAATCTCTCTTCACTTTAAAAGAAGTTTGCACATCAAGATGTTTGATTCCTCTTAGCGCTTGGTAAATCCAGAGTTAAGATGGATCTAGGATAGTTTAATTATTAATTAACACATTTATTTTTTTAATTTATATTTTTTTTTATGAAACACCGATGGGGTTGAGTGAACCAAGAAGTACTGAGGTGGTGGTGGATACTAGCCACCCATATGGGCTCGATGCCATTTAACTAGTTGGTGTCATGGTGTCTCCCTCAATGTAAAAGTGTGTGAAGGCATATGCGTGACGTGTTAACACATTGGTCTATTTAATGGTGGATTTAGTTTTGATGAATAGCATAGTGTCCTTGTGTTGTGGTGATTTTGTTAACTAGCGGAAGGTTCTTTAGTTTAGTATGGCCTGGCTTAGAGTGAGAACTTGTTGTATTGAAATAATATTCATGGTGGTGAGTTTAGGAAGAAATAATCTGTATTTGCTTGTGGGAAATGGGTGGCGTGCTTTGGAGCAGCACATGGGGAGATATTTGCATATACATAAGTGGAAGTGGATTTAGTTTTGATGAAAAGCCTTGTGTCCTCGTGTTGTGGTGATTTCATTAACTAGTGGAAGGTTCTTTAGTCTAGTATGGGGTGGCTTAGAGTGAGAACTTGTTGTATTGACATAGTATTCACGGTGGTGAGTTTAGGAAGAAATAATCAGTATTTTTTTTTGTGGGGGAAACTGGTGATGTGCTCTAGAGTGGCACAGGGGGACATATTTGCATATATATAGAAGTTTTTCATATATGAGGCTGCATATATATGGAAGTTGAAGTTTTGCACAACTTTTGTATATGCGCATATATGGAAGTTGCATATATACAGTAGATGCACATATATGAAAGCTACACATATACAAAAGTTGCACATATATGGAAGTTACACATGTATTTCGTATATGCACAACTTCCATATATGTGCATAAATTTTGTATATGCACATATCTTCTGTATATGCGTAGTTTCTATACATGTGCATATATTTCGTATATACACATCTACTATATATGTGCAACTTCCAGATATTCACATATATGGAAGAAGTTCATATACGAAAGATATGCACATATATTAAAGATGTGCATATAAAAAAGTCACACAACTTCTATATATGCACATATTATGTATCACACATCTTTCGTATATGTGCATATATTTCGTATATGCAGAACTTTTGTATTATGTGCATATACAGAAGTTACACATAAATGAAAGTTGCCCTTATACAGAGGTTGCGCACAACATCAACATTCAGTGAGGTGCTAGAAAAATGTATAAGACCACTCTCTAGAGTGGCTAGGAGGTGGTCATTAAAAAGATTTCGAAGAGCATAAATGAATGGCTAGGACATATATGTCCATATACGTGCATATACAGAGCTTGTGAATAACTTCAACCTACATATATGTGTAGCCTTCGTATATTCACAACTTTTGGATATGCACAGATACGAATGCTTTGCATATACAAAAGATATGTGTATATATAGAAGTTGTGCATATATGGAATATATTCGATACAGAGGATGTGCATATATAGAAGTTGTGCGACTTCCATATATGCACATTTTTTGTATATGTGCATGTCTTCCGTATATGCACATATCTTTCATATATGCACTACTTCCATATATGTGCATATTTGGAAGTTTCACGTATATAGTAGATTTTCATGTACAAAAGTTATGCATATACATAAGAAGTGCATCTACGGAATATATGCTCTTGTACAAAGGGTGTGCACAACTTCAACCTCCATATATATGTAGCCTCCATATATGCACAACTTTTGTAAATGCAAATATACAAAAGTTGTGCATATACAAAAGATATGTGCATATATAAAAGTTGCGCATATACAGAATATATTCAATATAGAAGATGTGCATATATAGAAGTTGTGTGACTTCCATATATGCACATATTTCGTATATGCATATGTATTTTGTATATGAGAATATCTTCCATATATGTGCATATCTTCCATATATGTTCATATCAGGAAGTTGCGCATATATAGTAGATTCGCATATACAGAGGATCTGTGCATGTACTGAAGATATGCACATGTATGAAAGTTATGCATATATGGAGGATATGTGCATATATGGAAGATATGTGCATATATAGAAGTTGTGCATATACGAAAGATATGTGTATCTTCCTTTTATGTGCGACTTCCATATGTATGCATCTACTATATATGTGAAACTTCCATATATGCGTGTATACAGAGGCTATGCACAACTTCAACCTAGATATACATGTAGCGTTCATATATGCACAACTTCCATATATGCACATAAATTCTGTATATGCGCATATATTCAGTAGGATGGGTAAGAATTCCCTCAATTAACATATCGCAATCCAAATCACTAGGATGGAGAAAGAGGAGTTCACTTTACTTTTAACCAACTCTTTTTCCTTTCGTTATGTTCCTCATTATATTTTTGTAAACTTTTAATTTGTAACCTTTAATATTGATATTTGAAATTTGCATGATGTGAGTATGTTACACACTATAGGACAATGTTGTTTACTTTTTTCCCTTATAGTTTCAACTATTTCACACCTCTGTTTTTTTGCTATTTATTTTTTTCATGCTTTTAATTTTATTATTATTTCTTTTAACCCTACGAGATGTTAAGGTTGAAGTTGTTGTGGTTATGTACTTTGAACCCCTTGGTGTGTTCTTGTCTTTACCTTGTTCTTGTGTATATTCTTTTGAGCTTTTTAATTCATCTGATTTCTTTCTTTGGGTTATGATCTTTTGTTTGTACAAAATTAGGCTTTTCAGTGCCTCCAAATCTACTATTGGTTGTAACTATGCTTCATATCAAGATTATCTCAAAAGGAATGTTGTATTCTTCTCTTAGATAACTTTCTATTGGGTATTATTTCCATCAGTTTTTAAAATACTGAGTCGTTATACTTCATCCATAAAGTAGTAGGTATTAGATTTATGAGAATTTGAAAGAGGCAGAACAACATTTGTGAGATCCCAATGTCTGAAGTTATGCATCTATTCATAACAAGGATAATGTTATTTTACCCTCACTGCTTTTTGTGTTTTTTTTCCCTTTTCTGTTAGACAGTTTTTATTTTGTGTCCTGTGATACACACTAGAAAATTTTCCTAATGTCTTCTTTACCAACGATGTTGTCCATGTTTAATTCAAAGTACATAACCACAACCAAATTGATGTTGAATTATGGTTGAACATTCATTACTATTTGCACCAGGAACACATATTTTTCACCATAACTTGTCGCGAGACAATCTTGAGAGTAACAAATTATCAAGTTTGAGGTTTAGAAGACATAATTTAAACAATCTTATTGATATTTATTAGACCTAGAAGCAGATTTTGCCAAAGATATTTTTCCTATAATTGTTTGGAGGACCTTAAGCTTAAATGAAAGAAACCTTCAATTTGGTTATGTTTTGAGAAAGTTTTATGATGAACAATTTTAACAAACTATTTTCTAATTATTATAGTTAGGCTCCTCTAAGATGAATGAATGAAACTTATAATTTCATTTGGAAACTACATATCAAGCTTCACAAAAGAGAGGCAAGAAAGTGAAACTTTTCTAGAATTGGATGAAAAAAGGAAGCCACAAATGTTATATTCTCATTGAACGTCAACTAGAGGTTTCAAGTTTTTATCTATCTTTTGTCGTTATGTTCTATGATTTTAAAATTTCTCATCAACATAAGCAGAGAGGTAGAAATGTTTTGGAATTTTAAGGTAAGAGGAAAATCATGAACCAGTTGTGAAAGTAACTCTGAATTCCAACATAGGTCAAAGGTTAATCTTAAATATGGATTCAATATAGATGTGGTATATTTGTATATAAAAACCATCCTATATCTATCTTAATCTAGGATATATCAAGCCCCAAAAGGGATTAAATCTAAATCTCTTTTCACTTTAAAATAGATTTGTATCTCAAGAGATTTGATCCCTATGTGCTTGATAGATTTGGGGGATGGATCTAGGCTAGTATTTTGTGGAAGTAATATTTGTGCAAAAAAATTATTTTTATGTTTATATTATTTATTTTTTGTATATAAATTGAATATCATTTTACTAATATTAGCATTATCTTCACTGCTTCCAAAAACTAAATCCACTTTTTTTAGTGAGTTCAATTTTAAGAATTATAGTGTATGGATAATCTTCAAAATGACTTAAATTACAACATCTCTTCCCCACTGGGCTAGAGAACCTCTCTTTGTGCAACGAGCATTAATAGAAAGCAGTAGTAAGCTTATTAAACTAGCCTAGATCCATTATTCTCTACATATACCAAGAGCTGAGAGGGATCAAATCTCTCTTCACTTTAAAAGAAGTTTGCACATCAAGATGTTTGATTCCTCTTAGCGCTTGGTAAATCGAGAGTTAAGATGGATCTAGGATAGTTTAATTATTAATTAACACATTTATTTTTTTAATTTATATTTATTTTTATGAAACGCCGATGGGGTTGATCAAACCAAGAAGTACCGAGGTGGTGGTGGACACTAGCCAGCCATATGGGCTCGATGCCATTTAACTAGTTGGTGTCATGGTGTCTCCCTCAATGTAAAAGTGTGTGAAGGCATATGCGTGGCGTGTTAACACATTGGTATATTTAATGGTGGATTTAGTTTTGATGAATGGCATAGTTTCCTTGTGTTGTGGTGATTTTGTTAACTAGTGGAAGGTTCTTCAGTCTAGTATGGGGTGGCTTAGAGTGAGAACTTGTTGTATTGACATAGTATTCATGATGGTGAGTTTAGGAAGAAATAATCTGTATTTTCTTGTGGGGGAAACTGGTGACGTGCCTTGGAGCACCACAGGGGGAGATATTTGCATATACATAAGTGGAAGTGGATTTAGTTTTGATGAAGAGCCTTGTGTCCTTGTGTTGTGGTGATTTCGTTAACTAGTGGAAGGTTCTTCAGTCTAGTATGGGGTGGCGTAGAGTGAGAACTTGTTGTACTGACATAGTATTCATGGTGGTGAGTTTAGGAAGAAATAATTAGTATTTGTTTGTGGGGGAAACTAGTGACGTGCGCTAGAGTGGCATAGGGGGACATATTTGCATATATATAGAAATTTTTTGATATATGAGGCTACATATATATGGAAGTTGAAGTTGTGCATAACTTTTGTATATGCGGATATATGGAAGTTGTGTATATACGGTAGATGCACATATATGGAAGCTACGCATATACAAAAGTTGCACATATATGGAAGTTACACATGTATTTCGTATATGCACAACTTCTATATATGTGCATAAATTTTGTATATGCACATATCTTCTCTATATGCGTAGTTTCTATACATGTGCATATATTTCGTATATACACATCTACTATATATGTGCAACTTCCAAATATGCACATATATGGAGCAAGTTCATATACGAAAGATATGCACATATATGAAAGATGTGCATAGACAAAAGTCACAGAAATTCTATATATGCACATATTACGTATCACACATATTTCGTATATGTGCACATATTTCGTATATGCAGAACTTTTTTATATGTGCATATACAAAAGTTAAAAATAAATGAAATTTGCCCTTATACAGAGGTTGCGCACAACATCAACATTCAGTGAGGCACTAGAAAAATGTATAAGGCCACTCTCTAGAGTGGCTAGGAGGTGGTCATTAAAAATATTTCGAAGAGCATAAATGAATGGCTAGGAAATATATGCAGAACTTTTGTATATGTGCATATACAAAAGTTACACATAAATGAAAGTTGCTCTTATACAGAGGTTGCGCACAACATCAACATTCAGTGAGGCGCTAGAAAAATGTACAAGGCCACTCTCTAGAGTGGCTAGGAGGTGGTCATTAAAAAGATTTTGAAGAGCATAAATGAATGGCTAGGACATATATGTTCATATACGTGCATATACAGAGCTTGTGAATAACTTCAACCTACATATATGTGTAGCCTTTGTATATGCGCAACTTTTGTATATGCACAAATACGGATGTTTTGCATATACAAAAGATATGTGTATATATAGAAGTTGTGCATATATGGAATATATTCGATATAAAAGATGTGCATATATAGAAGTTTTGCGACTTCCATATATGCACATATCTTTCATATATGCACTACTTCCATATATGTGCATATCTGGAAGTTGCATGTATATAGTAGATGTTCATGTACAAAAGTTACACATATACATAAGTTGTGCATGTACGGAATATATGCTCCTGTACAAAGGGTGTGAACAACTTCAACCTCCATATATATGTAGCCTCCATATATGCGAAACTTTTGTAAATGCAAATATACGAAAGTTTTGCATATACAAAAGATATGTGCATATATAAAAGTTGTGCATATACAGAAGATATTCTATATAGAAGCTGTGCATTTATAGAAGTTGTGTGACTTCCATATATGCACATCCTTCGTATATGCGTATGTATTTTGTACATGAGAATATCTTCCATATATGTGCATATCAGGAAGTTGCGCATATATAGTAGATTCGCGTATACGGAAGATATGTGCATGTATTGAAGATATGCACATGTACGAAAGTTATGCATATATGGAGGATATGTGCATATATGGAAGATATGTGCATATATAGAAGTTGTGCATATATGAAAGATATGTGTATCTTCCGTTTATGTGCAACTTCCATATGTATGCATCTACTATATATGTGCAACTTCCATATATGCGTGTATACAGAAGCTATGCACAACTTCAACCTAGATATATATGTAGCCTTCATATATGCACAACTTCCATATATGCACATAAATTCCGTATATGCGCATATATTCAGTAGGATGGGTAAGAATTCCCTCAATTAACATATTGCAATCCAAATCAATAGGATGGAGAAAGAGGAGTTCACTTTACTTTTAACTAACTCTTTTTCCTTTTGTTATATTCTTCATTATATTTTTGTAAACTTTTACTTTGTAACCTTTAATACTGATATCTGAAATTTGCATGATGTGAGTATGTTGCACACTATAGGACAATGTTGTTTACTTTTTTCCCTTCTACTTTCACCTATTTCACACCTCTGTTTTTTTGCTATTTATTTTTTTCATGCTTTTAGTTTTATTAATATTCCTTTTAACCCTACGAGATGTTAAGGTTGAAGTTGTTGTGTTTATGTACTTTGAACCACTTGGTGTGTTCTTGTCTTGACCCTCCTCTTGTGTATATTTTTTTGAGCTTTTTAATTCATCTGATTTCTTTCTTTGGGTTATGATCTTTTGTTTGTACAAAATTAGGTTTTTCAGTGCCTCCAAATCTACTATCGGTTGTAGCTATGCTTCATATCAAGATTATCTCAAAAGGAATGTTGTATTCTTCTCTTAGATAACTTTCTATTGGGTATTATTTCCATCAGTTTTTAAAATACTGAGTCATTATACTTCATCCACAAAGTAGTAGGTATTAGAGTTATGAGCATCTAAAAGAGGGAGAACAACATTTGTGAGATCCCAATGTCTGAAGTTATGCATCTATTTCATAGCAAGGAGAATGTTATTTTACCCTCAGTACTTTTTGCGTTTTTTTTTCGCTTTTCTGTTAGACAATTTTTATTTTGTGTCCTCTGATACACACTAGAAAATTTTCCTAAGGTCTTCTTTACCAACGATGTTGTCCATGTTTAATTCAAAGTACATAACCACAACCAAATTGATGTTGAATTATGGTTGAACATTCATTATTATTTGCACCATGAACACATATTTTTCACCACAACTTGTCGCAAGACAATCTTGAGAGTAACAAATTATCAAGTTTGAGGTTTAGAAGACATGATTTAAACAATCTTATTGATATTTATTAGACCTAGAAGCAGCTGGTTCCAAAAATATTTTTCCTATAATTGTTTGGAGGACCTTAAGCTTAAATGAAAGAAACCTTCAATTTGGTTATGTTTTGAGAAAGTTTTATGATGAACAATTTTAACAAACTGTTTTCTAATTATTATAGTTAGGCTCCTCTAAGATGAATGAATGAAACTTACAATTTCATTTGGAAACTACATATCAAGCTTCACAAAAGAGAGGCAAGAAAGTGAAACTTTTCTAGAATTGGATGAAAAAAGGAATTCACAAATGTTATATTCTCATTGAACTTCAAATAGAGGTTTGAAGTTTTTATCTATCTTTTGTCGTTATGCTTTATGATTTTAAAATTTCTCATCGAGATAAGCAGAGAGGTAGAAATGTTTTTGAATTTTAAGGTAAGAGGAAAATCATGAACCAGTTGCGAAAGTAACTCTGAATTCCAACATAGGTCAAAGGTTAATCATAAATATGGATTCAATATAGATATGGTATATGTATATATAAAAACCAACCTATATCTATCTTAATCTAGGATCTATCAAGCCCCAAAGGGGATTAAATCTAAATCTCTTTTCACTTTAAACTAGATTTGTATCTCAAGAGATTTGATCCGTATGTGCTTGATAGATTTGGGGGATGGATCTAGGCTAGTATTTTGTGGAAGTAATATTTGTGCAAAAAAATTATTTTTATGTTTATATTATTTATTTTTGTATATAAATTGAATATCATTTTACTAATATTAGCATTATCTTCAATGTTTCCAAAAACTAAATCCACTTTATTTAGTGAGTTCAATTTTAAGAATTATAGTGTATGGATAATCTTCAAAATGACTTAAATTACAACATCTCTTCCCCACTTGTCTAGAGAGCCTCTCTTTGTGCAACAAGCATTAATAGAAGCAATAGTAAGCTTATTAAACTAGCCTAGATCCATTATTCTCTACATATACCAAGAGCTGAGAGGGATCAAATCTCTCTTCACTTTAAAAGAAGTTTGCACATCAAGATTTTTGATTCCTCTTAGCACTTGGTAAATCCGGAGTTAAGATGGATCTAGGATAGTTTAATTCTTAATTAACAAATTTATTTTTTTAATTTATATTTGTTTTTATGAAACATCGATGGGGTTGAGCAAACCAAGAAGTACCGAGGTGGTGGTGGACAATAGCCACCCATATGGGCTCGAAGCCATTTAACTAGTTGGTGTCATGGTGTCTCCCTCAATGTAAAAGTGTGTGAAGGCATATGCATGGCGTGTTAACACATTGGTCTATTTAATGGTGGATTTAGTTTTGATGAATAGCATAGTGTCCTTGTGTTGTGTCTTCAGTCTAGTATGGGGTGGCTTAGAGTGAGAACTTGTTGTGTTGACATAGTATTCATGGTGGTGAGTTTAGGAAGAAATAATATGTATTTGCTTGTGGGGGAAACTGGTGACATGCTTTGGAGCAGCACAGGGGGAAATATTTGCATATACATAAGTGGAAGTGGATTTAGTTTTGATGAAGAGCCTTGTGTCCTTATGTTGTGGTGATTTTGTTAACTAGTGGAAGGTTCTTCAGTCTAGTATGGGGTGGCTTAGAGTGAGAACTTGTTGTATTGACATAGTATTCATGGTGGTGAGTTTAGGAAGAAATAATCAGTATTTGTTTGTGGGGGAAACTGGTGATGTGCTCTAGAGTGGCACAGGGGGACATATTTGCATATATATAGAGGTTTTTCATATATGAGGCTACATATATATGGAAGTTGGAGTTCTGCACAACTTTTGTATATGCGCATATATGGAAGTTGCGTATATACAGTAGATGCACATATATGGAAGCTACACATATACAAAAGTTGCACATATATGGAAGTTACACATGTATTTCGTATATGCACAACTTCTATATATGTGCGTAAATTTTGTATATGCACATATCTTCTGTATATGCGTAGTTTCTATACATGTGCATATATTTCGTATATACACATCTACTATATATGTGCAACTTCCAGATATTCACATATATGGAAGAAGTTCATATACGAAAGATATGCACATATATTAAAGATGTGCATATAAAAAAGTCACACAACTTCTATATATGCACATATTATGTATCACACATCTTTCGTATATGTGCATATATTTCGTATATGCAGAACTTTTGTATTATGTGCATATACAGAAGTTACACATAAATGAAAGTTTCCCTTATACAGAGGTTGCGCACAACATCAACATTCAGTGAGGCGCTAGAAAAATGTATAAGTCCACTCTCTAGAGTGGCTAGGAGGTGGTCATTAAAAAGATTTCGAAGAGCATAAATGAATGGCTAGGACATACATGTCCATTTATGTGCATATCTAGAAGTTACACGTATATAGTAGATGTTCATTTACAAAAGTTACGCATATACATAAGTTGTGCATCTACGGAACATATGCTCCTGTACAAAGGGTGTGCACAACTGCAACCTCCATATATATGTAGCCTCAATATATCGCAACTTTTGTAAATGCAAATATATGAAAGTTGTGCATATACAAAAGATATGTGCATATATAAAAGTTGCGCATATACATAAGATATTCAATATAGAAGATGTGCATATATAGAAGTTGTGTGACTTCCATATATGCACATCTTTCGTATATGCGTATGTATTTTGTATATGAGAATATCTTCCATATATGTGCATATCTTCCATATATGTGCATATCAGGAAGTTGCGCATATATAGTAGATTCGCATATACGGAAGATATGTGCATGTATTGAAGATATGCACATGTACGAAATTTATGCATATATTGAGGATATGTGCATATATGGAAGATATGTGCATATATAGAAGTTGTGCATATACGAAAGAAATGTGTATCTTCCGTTTATGTGCAACTTCCATATGTATCCATCTACTATATATGTGCAACTTCCATATATGCGTGTAAACAGAAGCTATGCACAACTTCAACCTAGATATACATGTAGCCTTCATATATGCACAACTTCCATATATGCACATAAATTCCGTATATGCGCATATATTCAGTAGGATGGGTAAGAATTCCCTCAATTAACATATCACAATCCAAATCAATAGGATGGAGAAAGAGGAGTTCACTTTACTTTTAACCAACTCTTTTTCCTTTTGTTATATTCTTCATTATATTTTTGTAAAGTTTTACTTTGTAACCTTTAATATTGATATCTGAAATTTGCATGATGTGAGTATGTTGCACACTATAGAAAAATGTTGTTTACTTTTTCCCCTTCTACTTTCACCTATTTCACACCTCTGTTTTTTTGCTATTTATTTTTTTCATGTTTTTAGTTTTATTATTATTCCCTTTAACCCTACGAGATGTTAAGGTTGAAGTTGTTGTGGTTATGTACTTTGAACCCCTTGGTGTGTTCTTGTCTTTACCTTCTTCTTGTGTATATTTTTTTGAGCTTTTTAATTCATCTGATTTCTTTCTTTGGTTTATGATCTTTTGTTTGTACAACATTAGGTTTTTCAGTGCCTCCAAATCTACTATCGGTTGTAGCTATGCTTCATATCAAGATTATCTCAAAAGGAATGTTGTATTCTTCTCTTAGATAACTTTCTATTGGGTATCATTTCCATCAATTTTTAAAATACTGAGTCATTATACTTCATCTGTAAAGTGGTAGGTATTAGAGTTATGAACATTTGAAAGAGGGAGAACAACATTTGTGAGATCCCAATGTCTGAAGTTATGCATCTATTTCATAGCAAGGAGAATGTTATTTCACCCTCACTGCTTTTTGTGTTTTTTTTCCCTTTTTTGTTAGACAATTTTTATTTTGTGTCCTCTGATACACACTAGAAAATTTTCCTAAGGTCTTCTTTACCAATGATTTTGTCCATGTTTAATTCAAAGTACATAACAACAACCAAATTGATGTTGAATTATGGTTGAACGTTGATTACTATTTGCACCATGAACACATATTTTTCACCATAACTTGTCGCAAGACAATCTTGAGAGTAACAAATTATCAAGTTTGAGCTTTAGAAGATATAATTTAAACAATCTTATTGATATTTATTAGACCTAGAAGCAGATGTTGCCAAAAATATCTTTCCTATAATTGTTTGGAGGACCAAAAGCTTAAATGAAAGAAACCTTCAATTTGGTTATGTTTTGAGAAAGTTTTATGATGAACTATTTTAACAAACTGTTTTATAATTATTATATTTTGGCTCCCCTAAGATGAATGAATGAAACTTATAATTTCATTTCGAAACTACACATCAAGCTTCACAAAAGAGAGTCAAGAAAGTGAAACTTTTCTAGAATTGGATGAAAAAAGGAAGCCACAAATGTTATATTCTCATTGAACGGCAAATAGAGGTTTCAAGTTTTTATCTATCTTTTGTTGTTATGCTCTGTGATTTTAGACTTTATCATCAACATAAGCAGAGAGGTAGAAATGTTTTGGAATTTTAAGGTAAGAGGAAAATCATGAACCAGTTTTGAAAGTAACTCTGAATTCCAACATAGGTCAAAGGTTAATGTTAAATATGGATTCAATATAGATATGTTATATGTGTATATAAAAACCAACCTATATCTATCTTAATCTAGGATCTATCAAGCCCCAAAAGGGATTAAATCTAAATCTCTTTTCACTTTAAAATAGATTTGTATCTTAAGATATTTGATCCCTATGTGCTTGATAGATTTGGGGGATGGATCTAGGCTAGTATTTTGTGGAAGTAATATTTGTGCAAAAAAATTATTTTTATGTTTATATTATTTATTTTTTGTATATAAATAGAATATCATTTTACTAATATTAGCATTATCTTCAATCTTTCCAAAAACTAAATCCATTTTATTTAGTGAGTTCAATTTTAAGAATTATAGTGTATGGATAATCTTCAAAATGACTTAAATTACAACATCTCTTCCCCACTCGGCTAGAGAGCCTCTCTTTGTGCAACGAGCATTAATAGAAATAAATAGTAAGCTTATTAAACTAGCCTAGATCCATTATTCTCTACATATACCAAGAGCCGAGAGGGATCAAATCTCTCTTCACTTTAAAAGAAGTTTGCACATCAAGATGTTTGATTCCTCTTAGCTCTTGGTAAATCCAGAGTTAAGATGGATCTACGATAGTTTAATTATTAATTAACACATATTTTTTTTAATTTATATTTATTTTTATGAAACATCGATGGGGTCGAGTGAACCAAGAAGTACCGAGGTGTTGGTCGACACTAGCCACCTATATGGGCTCGATGCCATTTAACTAGTTGGTGTCATGGTGTCTCCCTCAATGTAAAAGTGTGTGAAGGCATATGCATGGCATGCTAACACATTGGTCTATTTAATGGTGGATTTATTTTTGATGAATATCATAGTATCCTTGTGTTGTGGTGATTTTGTTAACTAGTGGAAGGTTCTTTAGTCTAGTATGGGGTGGCTTAGAGTGAGAACTTGTTGTATTGACATAGTATTCATGGTGGTGAGTTTAGAAAGAAATAATCAGTATTTGGTTGTGGGGGAAACTGGTGATGTGCTCTAGATTGGCACAAGGGCACATATTTGCATATATATAGAAGTTTTTCATAGATGAGGCTACATATATATGGAAGTTTAAGTTGTGCACAACTTTTGTATATGCGCATATATGGAAGTTGCATATATACAGTAGATGCACATATATGGAAAAAGTTCATATACGAAAGGTATGCAGATATATGAAAGATGTGCATATACAAAAGTCACACAACTTCTATATATGCACATATTATGTATCACAGATCTTTCATATATGTGCATATATTTCGTATATGCAGAACTTTTGTGTATGTGCATATACAGAAGTTACACATAAATGAAAGTTGCCCTTATACAGAGGTTGTGCACAACATCAACATTTAGTGAGGCACTAGAAAAATGTATAAGGCCACTCTCTAGAGTGGCTAGGAGGTGGTCATTAAAAAGATTTCGAGGAGCATAAATGAATGGCTAGGACATATATGTCCATATACATGCATATACAAAGCTTGTGAATAACTTCAACCTACATATATGTGTAGCCTTTGTATATGCGCAACTTCTGTATATGCACAGATACGAATGTTTTGCATATACAAAAGATATGTGTATATATAGAAGTTGCGCATATATGGAATATATGCGATATAGAAGATGTGCATATATAGAAGTTGCACAACTTCCATATATGCACATTTTTTGTATATGTGCATGTCTTCCGTATGTGCACATATCTTTCATATATGCACTACTTCCATATATGTGCATATCTGGAAGTTGCACGTATATAATAGATGTTCATGTACAAAATTTACGCATATACATAAGTTGTGCATCTACGGAATATATGCTCATGTACAAAGGGTGTGCACAACTTCAACCTCCATATATAAGTAGCCTCCATATATGCACAACCTTTGTAAATGAAAATATACGAAAGTTGTGCATATACAAAAGATATGTGCATATATAAAAGTTGCGCATATACAGAAGATATTCAAAATAAAAGATGTGCATATATAGAAGTTGTGTGACTTCCATATATGCACATATTTTGTATATGTGTATGTATTTTGTATATCAGAATATCTTCCATATAGTGCATATCTTCCATATGTGTCCATATCAGGAAGTTGCGCATATATAGTAGATTCACATATACGGAAGATATGTGCATGTATTGAAGCTATGAACATGTATGAAAGTTATGCATATATGGAGGATATGTGCATATATGGAAGATATGTGCATATATAGAAGTTGTGCATATACGAAAGATATGTGTATCTTCCGTTTATGTGCAACTTCCATATGTATGCATCTACTATATATGTGCAACTTCCATATATGCGTGTATACAGAAGCTATGCACAACTTCAACCTAGATATAAATGTAGCCTTCATATATGCACAACTTCCATATATGCAAATAAATTCCGTATATGCGCATATATTCAGTAGGATGGGTAAGAACTCCCTCAATTAACATATCGCAATCCAAATAAATAGGATGGAGAAAGAGGAGTTCACTTTACTTTTAACCAACTCTTTTTCCTTTTGTTATATTCTTCATTATATTCTTTTAAACTTTTTCTTTGTAACATTTAATATTGATATCTGAAATTTGCATGATGTGAGTATGTTGCACACTATAGGAAAATGTTGTTTAATTTTTTCCCTTCTACTTTCACCTATTTCACACCTCTGTTTTTTTGCTATTTATTTTTTTCATGCTTTTAGTTTTATTATTATTCCTTTTAACCCTACGAGATGTTAAGGTTGAAGTGGTTGTGGTTATGTACTTTGAACCCCTTGGTGTGTTCTTGTCTTTACCTTCTTCTTGTGTATCTTTTTTTGAGCTTTTTAATTCATCTGATTTCTTTCTTTGGGTTATGATCTTTTGTTTGTACAAAATTAGGTTTTTTAGTGCCTCCAAATCTACTATCGGTTGTAGCTATGCTTCATATCAAGATTATATCAAAAGGAATGTTGTATTCTTCTCTTAGATAAATTTCTATTGGGTATTATTTCCATAAGTTTTTAAAATATTGAGTCGTTATACTTCATCCATAAAGTAGTAGGTATTAGAGTTATGAGCATTTGAAAGAGGGAGAACAACATTTGTGAGATCCCAATGTCTGAAGTTATGCATCTATTTCATAGCAAGGAGAATGTTATTTTACCCTCACTACTTTTTGTGTTTTTTTTTCCCTTTTCTGTTAGACATTTTTTATTTTGTGTCCTGTGACACACACTAGAAAATTTTTCGAAGGTCTTCTTTACCAACGATGTTGTCCATGTTTAATTCAATGTACATAACCACAACCAAATTGATGTTCAATTATGGTTGAACATTCATTACTATTTGCACCAGGAACACATATTTTTCACCATAACTTGTCGCGAGACAATCTTGAGTAACAAATTATCAAGTTTGAGGTTTAGAAGACATAATTTAAACAATATTATTGATATTTATTAGACCTAGAAGCAGATGTTGCCAAAAATATTTTTCCTATAATCGTTTGGAGGATCTTAAGCTTAAATGAAAGAAACCTTCAATTTGGTTATATTTTGAGAAAGTTTTATGATGAAATATTTTAACAAATTGTTTTCTAATTATTATAGTTAGGCTCCTCTAATATGAATGAATGAAACTTACAATTTCATTTTGGAAACTACATATCAAGCTTCACAAAAGAGAGGCATGAAAGTGAAACTTTTCTAGAATTGGATGAAAAAAGGAAGCCACCAATGTTATATTCTCATTGAACGTCAAAAAGAGGTTTCAAGTTTTTATCTATCTTTTGTCATTATGCTCTGTGATTTTAAAATTTCCCATCAACATAAGCAGAGAGGTAGAAATGTTTTGGAATTTTAAGGTAAGAGGAAAATCATGAACCAGTTGCGAAAGTAACTCTGAATTCCAACATAGGTCAAAGGTTAATCATGAAAAATAGAGGTCATGCAAGAAAAATATCTTGTATCTGAAGTGGAGGAAGACGGAGGTTGGGAGATTGAAAGCTAGGGTTTAAAAGTTAATGCAACACTTAGAAATGTCCATCTTCCATTCAACTTCATTGGA
Organism: Pinus taeda; assembly: GCA_000404065.3. Taxonomy (NCBI): domain Eukaryota; kingdom Viridiplantae; phylum Streptophyta; class Pinopsida; order Pinales; family Pinaceae; genus Pinus; species Pinus taeda. The sequence continues at coordinate 54,731 of APFE031209949.1, read as the reverse complement.
GTAGGGTAATGATGACAATTGCAAATTGTAAATATTTCCAGCTAGAAAACATAAAAGCATAATACATACTATCCATTATTATTATTAGAGAAAGAAAAGGATTGCGGTAACAATGTAGAATTTAATCTTAAAAATTTCTTTTATGATGAATTCAATGGATTGTTATAAGTGACATGCATATCTGAAAAATATTTGGACAATTTTGAGACTAGCCATATCTATTCCATATCCAACATTTTCGACATTTGAATTTAGAGGTTATGGATGGTTGAAGAAAATGTCTTCAATCTTGTCTTAGGTTGAATTCATATGTATATGAATGTGAGGCAGTGGTGGAACTTAGAAATGTGCGAAGGATATCCTTGATAGTGGCAAAATTACTTAGATTGATCAATTTTATATTTTCTTTACAAGTGGGACAGATAAGTCAATATTGCAATGGAATTATACCAAATTCTTCTAATTTTTCACTCTCTAATTTGTTAAAGTACAATGTTTTAAAATGGATGAGATATCATCTGCACTTCGTGTGATGATATTTGTGTAAATGCTATGTGGATCTCAATATGTGGGGTTTCTCACACGAAGTGGCCGCTGTGTAAGACTTCATTGTTGTACCAAGTAATCATTTTTACATTTTGTGAAATGCACATTGACATGATATTTTCATGTTAAGGAGGATTCTTTTGAGTCTTTCATGATGTATTCCTAGTCTTGGCCATCTGTAAATTTGTGGTTATATTAATTGAATCTACTATATAATATATATATGAAATATGCTTTAAAAATGTGATGAAATTTACCAAATCTCAATTTATGAACCATAACTAATGCTTGTATTGCTCATCATGTTGGGCGAGTGCAATTTTCTCTCTTTCGCATACCCATATTAGTGTTGAAACCTAAGGATCCCACTGGTTAATATTGTTGGTTGGTATCACATTTCGTTTATTATGGGTCATTGAGTCGTGTGTTTGGTAAGTTATGTCGACCATTCATCATTAAAATTTGATGTATGAAGTGTGATCCCATTTTATGATATTTTGATAGGCAGGTAAAGGTCGAACATGGTCTATGGTATGTGCATATCTTGTATACATAGGTACACTTGTTGAGGAGGCATTGTAGCTGTATGAAAACTGCCAAAGCCATGTAAATGAAGGGGTATGCACCAATGCTAAGAGTATCATGATAGACTTTACATTACGAACGTTTATGACTTAAACTCTAGTAAATCATCACCAATGGTTTAAAAAGTATTTATTTATATTACACATTGCCAAAAAGTTAATATTTAGGAATCCATTCCATATCTATATTTTGTGTTATAGAGGAGTGGAAAATAATGACAATGACAACTTGTTTTAGTAAATTTCCATAATCATATGCTAAACTGGCAAATTGTACTATCTATTTGACAAGAATTTTTTTCATTGTGTGTAATTCAAAAGGTCTAAGCTTCTCATTCATGGGGTCGTTTGACACGATTTCAACAATCTTATTGATATTTATGAGACCTAGAAGAAGATGTTGCCAACAATATTTATCCTAGAATGCGTTGGAGGACCTTAAGCTTAAATGGAAGAAACTTTCAATTTGATTATGTTTTGAGAAAGTTTTATGATGAACTATTTCAACAAAATGTTGTCTAATTGTTATAGGTAGGCTCCTCTAAGATGCATCAATGAAACTTACAATTTCATTTGGAAACTACATATCAATCTTCATAAAAGAGAGGAAAGAAAGTGAAAATCTTCCAGAATTGGATGACAAAAGGAATCTGCAAATGTTATATTCTCTCCTTGAGAGGTTTCAATTTTTTATCTATCTTTTATCATTATTCTTTGTGATTTTAAAACTTATTTCCAACATAAGTAGAGAGGTATAAAGGTTTTGGAATATCGGGGTAAAAGGAAAATCATGAATCAGTTGTGATAGTAACTCTGAATTCCAACAACAGTCAGAGGTTGGTCATGAAAAAATAGAGGTCAAGCATGAGAAATATCCTTTATGTGAAGTTGAGGAAGAGGGAGGTTGGGAGATTTAAAGCTAGAGTTTAAATGTTAGTGCAACACTTAGAAATGTGCATATTCCATTCAACTTCAATGGAGTAGGTTAATGATGACAATTGCAAATTGTAAATATTTCCAGCTAGAAAACTTAAAAGCACAATACATACTACTCATTATTATTATTATTAGAGCAAGAAAAGAATTGTGGCAGCTCTTTATATTTTCATCTTGTAGATTTCCTTTATGACGAATTCAATGGATCATTATAAGTAACAAATATATGTGAAAAAGATTTGGACAAATTTGAGACTAGGCACATCTATCCCATATGCAACATTTTAGACATTTGAATTTAGAGGTTATGAATGGTTGGAGAAAATGTCTTAAGTCTTTTCTTGGGTTGAGTTCAGATTTAGATGAATGTGAGGAAATGGTGGAAATTAGAAAAGTGGGAAGGATATCCTTGATAGTGGAAAAATTCCTTAGATTGATCAATTCTTTCTTTACTTTACAAGTGGGACATATAAGTCAATAATGTAATGGAATCACACCAAATTGCTCTGATTTTTCACTCTCTAACTTGTTAAGTACGATGTTTTAAAATTAATGACATATCATCTGCAATCATGTGATGATATTTGTGCAAATCCTATGTGGATCAAAATATGTGGGGTTTCCTCACATAAAGTGGCCACTGTGTAAGACTTCATTATTGTACAAAGTAATAATTTTTACATTTTGTGACATGCACATTGACATGATATTTGCATGTTAAGGAGGAGTTTTTTTGAGTCTTCCATGATGTATGCTTGATCTTGTCCATCTATAAATTTGTGGTTATATTAATTGAATCTACTATACAATATTTGAAATATTATTTAAAAGTGTGATGAAATTTACCAAATCTCAATTTATGAACCATAACCAATGCTTATATTTCTCATCATGTAGGGTGAGTGCAGTTTCCTTTGTTTCGTATACCCATATTAGTGTTGAAACCTAAGGATTCCAGTGGTGAATAATTTTGGTTGGTATTGCATTTCATTCATTATGGGTCATTGAGTTGTGTGTTAGGTAAGTTATGCCCACCATTCTGCATTAAAATTTGATGTGTGAAGTGTGATCCTATTTTATGATATTCCGACATGCTAGTAAACGTCGAACATGGTCTACGGTATGTGCATATCTTATATACATTGGTGCACTTATTGAGGAGGAATTGCAATCATATGCCAACCATTGAAGCCATGTAAATGAAGGGGTATGCACAATGGATGAGAGTATCATGACAGACTTTACATTATGAATTTTTATGACTTAAACTGTAATAAATCATCACCAATTGTTTAAAAAATATTTATTTATATTACACATTTCCAAAAAGTTAATATTCAGGAATCAATTCAATATTTATATTTTGTGTTACAGAGGAGTGTATAATAATGATAATGATGCCTTGTTTTAGTAAATTTCCATAATCAGATGTTAAACTGGCAAGTTGTATTGTCTATTTGATAGGAAGTTGTTTCATTTCTTGTAATTCAAGAGGTCCAAGCTTCTCATTCATGGGGTTGTTGGACTTAACTTTTATGTCGTGTGCCTTATTTTCATTTTGTGGTGGTATTTCCACACAGTTGAGAAACACTTCCAAATAATTTTCATCCATTGAGGCCTTGATATCCTTCAATTTTCCCCACTGAAGAGCGTAGAGCCATATTATGATCATAACTCTTCCCAACACGTTGTATTTAGTGGATCAACACTATTTTGTGCAATTATTAGTTTCCATCTCCATTTTAATTTTAGGAATGGTGCAACTATTAATCTCCATATCCATTTCAATTTTAAGAATGGTGCCACTATTAATCTCCATCTCCATTTCAAATGGTTGAAAAAGGGTTAGAAAATACCCTTTATGTTCTATAAATTCAATAATATATAATTTAAACATAGTAAGTAGACATTTAAAAATGTCAATTCTTTTTTATGTTACACCTAACACCTACATATGTCCTCATAATGACTCGTAGAGAGTTTCGCCACACAGTGATTTATACTTTCCAATCTTATGTAGATAATGAATAAAAAATTCATTTATAATAGTAAATATTGTAGTATAACTATATATATATATATATATATATATATATATTTTTAAAATTATTTAATTTTTCATAACAAATTTAAGGTTTTTGGTTAACATCGGTTGATGCCTCAAAATTCTCCTGGAAAGTTTCAAATGTAGATTTTCCAAACTGGCTCCTACCGATAAAAATGGTCACGTGAGTTTATTTCTCCTCTTTTTCCATTCTAAAAGCATCGACATGAATGAAAAACAATATAATGATCCAATCTAGGCCAACAATGCGGATGTTGAGGGCCAAGTTGCAATTTCCATGGCAAATGACATGGAATTACATATGTTTAACCTATTGATAATAAATCATTAGGATCCAAAAATCTAAAAATCCAAAAGAATTGGATATGACTACAAGAAGGATAAAATATAAACCAAGATTTGTATTGACCTAGAAAGCCAAGGTATTTGGCTTGCGAATGTGGTGAAATATCATGATGTGAAATAGGTGTGAGACTACTATGTGTTAATTGTATGAGTGTTGATGTGGCATAAAATGGTACATGTTATGAGTTCCATAACATTCTTCGTAGAGCTTATAATGGGATGAGAAAACTCTTGATGAGTAGAAGATGTTAGTGATATCCAATTGGGTGTCTTACATTGTGTATGCTTTGAAACTTTTAAATCCTTGACATTATGAAATAACAACCCATATTTATTGGGATTTTGGCCATGATCTACTTGGTGAAAATACATTATATTATTGAGATATGAGCAGACAATATGTGACTTAGATTGAATTAAGTTCATCACAAAGCAATGGAGTTTCCCTCTACAATGATTGTCCTACCCATGGGAGTTATATTCCTTCTCTTCTTTCGTCATAGGTTTAGTCATTCCATAATTTATGCATATCAATCTAGTTGTGCACACAATAATAACTATTTGTGGATTATTTTCTTCAACTAAATAATTCATAATATAATTTGAGTTTGTGATTTTGAGCACAAACAAAAACTGTCCACTCATAATAATGCTTCTTAAAGTCTAGGCTTCCTTTTAACTATATTTTGTTACCAAACAACATTTTTTCAATGAAAGTATAAATTCATTATTAGAATAACCAAATTGGCTTGTTACAATTGGATAAATTAATTTGTATTGTAATTAATTCATTTGAGTAAATTAAAAAATCATCTTCTCAATTTATCAAACACCAAATTTCTAAGCTTAGTTTTGAATTTCCTTTAGAGTGGAAACTCAAGCCATGAAAGATAATATAAGTTGATGTTTGCGAGACCTTTGTCATGTAAATGTATTGTAATTAATTTATTTCAGTAAATTAAAAGATCATCTTCTGAATTGATTCGACACCAAATTTCTAATCTAAGTTTTGAATTCCCTTTAGAGCCAAAACTCAAGCTATGAAAGTTAATATAAGTTAATGTTTGTGAGACCTTTGTAATGTAATTAGAATACTTGTATTTCAAAGAGGCTCCAATAACTCAACTAGGTATTTCTATGGTCTTCTTACCTATTTTATATTTGGTTAGTACTTGATTTTTGAAGTGAAATAAATATCTATATGCCTTCCTCTTAACATTTGTTTGGTTGCCATAAAAACCTAATGCTATAAGGAGATAAATTCCAAGCATTTGAATATCCACTCCAAGTTTAAATGAATGTCTAATAACTAATATATTGTTCAATACAATTTAAATGTTAGTCTTTGTTGCAGTTAGAAAAATATTTGAAAATGTTCTTCTTGATATTTGGATTTATATTCTTAAAATCTTATCTTTATGGTATGCTAATATTGTGTCTAAAATGACAAGGTGTATTTGTTTCTTACAAAAGACTTGTAAGCTCTATATTTATGCAACTTTCAAGATTATGTAGTCTTGGCGATTATTTAGACCGTTAATTAGAATAATAAATTAAAAGAATATTGATAAATAACAATTTAAATTAAAATTAAATTAAAGGAATTACAAATTTTATATATTAAATATTGATGAATATAATTCTAATAATAAATAAAATATTTTATAAATAAATTAAATTTTTAATAAATGTATAATGAAATAAATCATAAATAATATTTATATAGTAATAATTAGTTATTATATAAAAAAAATATAATATATTGTACTATTAACCTATCTACTCTTTATAACTATTCATTAATAAAAAAAATCATTTATAATTTTGATGGTTTCATTGTGGGAGTGTTAATATAATATTTATCTCGTATCTATATGAAATATGATATAAACATATATTTATGGAATTAAAATGTTTTTTAAACAAAAATATTTATTAAATAATTTATTCGTTAATTGTTATTATAATACTCAAGATATTTTATTACAATTTAATTTAGTTAATTTTATTATATTTTATTTTAGTAAAAAAAACATAAATTTGAATCTTTAAAAAAACAAAGTTTCATGCTTAAAAACAATGAATGAATCTTATAAAGAAGGTCAAATTTATAAGTTTTGATGGTTCGTTGTGGGGTGTATATATAAAGTATTTATCTCCATCTATATGAAATATTGATATAAAGAGATATTTATGTGAATAAAAGTGTTTGTTTACATAAAAATATTCATTAAATAACTATTCATTAAATTGTTATATAATATTGGAAGATATTTTATTACAATTTAATTAGTTAATTTATTATATTTGCCAGCTAGTGCCCTAAACGTACCTCTATGATTGTAATTATAAGAACTAATAATAGAGACCACATGGATACAGTACGCGCCATGTAACTGTCAATTCTACTGTAAATTGATAACTGCATATGAAGAGATAAGCGGATACAGAGGCTGGATAATACTGGTAACAAAAATCATAACAAGATATCCTGACACAGAACTTATTGAAAAATTATTTAAATATGGGCACTGAAAAAAAAAATGCAAAATTCAGCGTATAATTCCATCTAGTATACTATACAATTAAAAATATAAGATTTTTTTTTTTTAAATATGTATGTTAATTTAT
>APFE031209949.1:30997-44138 GCA_000404065.3 Pinus taeda | reverse complement strand
CTAAGGGGGGAGGAATGATCCAGGTGGATGTTGGTGGCCACCCACCTATCCCATTTAGACCCCCACAATTGTCTCTTTTAGCATTTTCAGTTTCCTTAATTCTAGCACAACTTACTATTTTTAGCAGTTTTTCGGGTCCTGAACTTCCGGAGCCGTTTTGAGGCCCTAAACGACATTTTTTTGGGGAATCCAGGGGCAACATGGGTCCATGGCATGGACTGATGTTGCCCGTTCCAACAATGGTAGTTCTCGGATACATCTTTCTAACGAGCTATCATACGCGTCAAATAGAGATCGTATACCAAAGTTACGACCCTGGGAAATTGATGTACCAATTTACCCAAAACGGGGCCCACAATTTTGTGTTTCATCTTCTAAGGGTCGGTTTTGGAATGTGAAGGGTTTTCCATTGTTTCTCAATAATAAATAGGCCTTCGAGCCTCATTGTAACACAGTACGGAATAGTTCAGAGACATGTAGCCATCACATCTCTTCTCAGAGATAAGCTACCATCGCCCTAGCTAGTTTATTTCCATCTCTGATTGTAAGCATGTTTCAGTATTTTCCATTAATGAAATGAAGTATTATTTCCGCTGCATCTTTGTGTATATGGTTATCTCTGTAATTTGTTGTGTTCCTGTTTAAAATCCGGATCATGGGCACACATCTTCTTTTTCCCTGCAAGTATCATCCAGAAAATGAACAAGATCACTGCTAACTTCATATTGGGCGGAAAGTCTAACTAGGAAAAATATCATCTTACTAGAATGGAAAAAATCTCTATGCCGAAGAATTTAGGAGGTTGGGGATTATTGGATTTAAGGGATTTCGGAAAAGCACTACTGTGCAAATCATTGTGGAGAGGCATATTCGGGGAAGGATCGTGGAGCATTACTATAAAAAAGAAATATATGAAAGGTAAAGACTTGGAATATTGGTTTAGATTAGGAAGGATTGGAGGGTCAGCTATATGGCTCAGTTTTCGTAAAATAGAGCAATATTTCCTAAAGAATCTAAATTGGTGCTTACAATCTCGCAGCAGAATCCTCATTGGGATAGATCCCATCATGTGCAGGAAAGAGAGTATCTCCATCCCTGAAAGACTTCTAATCTTCCACCATAGCAAAGGCTTTTTTACGTGGTATAAGCTTATAGTGGGATGGCATGGCCCACTTCCTCTATGGAAAGTGCCCTGTGATCTAGGTATGTCAGAACCTATGGCAAGGCAATGGAATGCTGTTAGGCATGTCTTGAGAAGCTATGGTTTTCATCGGTCTAGCTCGCATGATTATCTAATCTGGAAGGAGAAACAACAAATACACAGGTCAGCGTAAAGGATATCTATACAGATCTGATTGGTTTAAAGACCACGCACTCCAATCATAAATTCCCATCAGCTTTTTGGAAAACTGGATGCTCTCCCAAATTAATTTACTTCTCGTGGCTGGTGTTCCACAATAAAAATCTTTCCTGGGAGAATCTAAAGAAAAGGAAATGGCATGGACCGAGCAGATGTTTAATGTGCGAATCAGAAGAGGAATCCAATTTCCATATGTTCTTCCAATGCCAATATACTCAGCAAATATGGCATGAATTGGCAATATTATATGGCTTTCCTCTTGTTTTACATGTTTCAACGCATGTAGCTTTCAAATGGTGGAATGGGCAGAGAGATTCATGGAGATCTCTCATTATTATTGTCCAATGGAGTGCATGGAGATGGAGGAACAGGAAGATTTTCAGAGAATTGAAGGAGCCTTTCAAGGATATTTTACAACATATCATATCCATCTATGACTCCGTCCCAAAATGGCAAACCTTTTCGAAAGCTGCCAACAGAAATGTGCAAGAAGATTATCTCTCTAGGACCCCAAGGGTGTTTCTTGATGGCACTGCTTAGCAAAACTCTTGTGGTTGTGGGTTTCTCATTATAATGGACACGAATCTTCAATATTTTATTTCATGGCATGCAGGAAAGGGCACTAACAGCATGGCAGAGGCGCAAGCCCTTGCGGGTCTCCCGGCTTTTTGAATTTTTTTTTATATTCAGTCCATTTCAATTTTTGGAGACTCCAAGATCATGGTAGATCATGTCAACGGAAAATGCAATATCAGATGCCATCACCTCGTAGGCTAGATGGATAGGATTATGTTTTATTGGGGACTTATGACAGATAGCTCCATTCAACATATTTTCAGGGCTCAGAACCAGCAAGTGGACTGCCTGTCTAAGGATGCTCTTCTTCTTAGAACAGGTTCCTGGTCCATGAAGGCTATATCTGGCGAGGAGTCCTATTTCATACTGGATTTCTCTATCCCTGGGTTTTAATCTCCTTTCTGTATCACCAGGTCTGCTTTCCCCCCCTTCTTTGTTTTTCATTCCGGCATATGTATGGTATATGAAATGCCCTAAAAAATCTCTGTAAAATCATTTTGGAACTGTTTTTGATGTGCTGTAAAATCAATTTGAAACTGTTTCTGATGTGCAACAGCACATCCGCCTCTTCTTTCATAGAGGGATGACTCATCTAGTTTTTTTTCCTTTTGTTTTAGACTTTCCATCTTCAAATGCTTGAAAATGTACTATATGGATCCTTTATATAGTCTCAATATAATACTATCATGCTTTTTCTTCCTGAATTTTTTTTTTAAATAAAATTCCAATCAAGTGATTCCTGGTAAGCCCGGTGACTGAGGGAAGCCAATATTTTCAACACTATAGGCCCATCAATACATTGTCCTAGACAGTGTGGCATGCCCATACATCGATATTCTTCTCATCCATGTGCATCTGGTACACCTTAAGATTGCGAGAGACAGTACCCTGACAGTGTGCTTTGGCCGCCTCGATATGGGGACTCCCATCTCCTCTGTTTCTCGACAAAAAATAACGCGACCAAATTATTTCCAGTGACTGCTACATGAGCATACATTCTAATCCATTTATATGGATTTCGGCGATTCACCCGGTTCCATTGAAAAACCTCGCCATGTGTTGCCTCTATCGTTACTGCGTCAAAAGTAGACGTGCCTTCCTCTTCGTCAAACACCCAAGAACACTATGTTCTGTATGTTCTTGTTTCTTTTGTATTTGGCTCAGTCGAGTGACAACTGTGCAGGTCATCTCTGTCCATGAGAAGCTCCTGCGTTGGCAGGACGAAACATCGTTCTCTTTCCCCTGCACCCACCTTCTCATTTTGGAGCGGTTCAGGGCTTGATCTTCCCCAAGGCACTTTCGATATCAACATGGATGTCTTGGAAATTTCTAGTAATTTCAAACAAAACGAATAGAGAATGATGCTCTGTTTCTTTACATAGCGGAAACTAAATTTTTTTTTTTTTTTTTTTTTTTTCTGAGAACAAAGTTTCACCAACACAAAAAAAACTTCTATTTATTAACAGGAAACCAACTGTTACATAAATCATCTTTCTCACACAGAGGGATTTCACAACTGTTGTTACAAAAGCATCTTCCTCATAACAGAGGGATTACAACCAGGAACACTTCAGTTCCACATTACTCTATCTCTGCTTTGAGATTTTACACTGTTGTTTGTAAACATCTCTTCATTCGCACTGCTCTGCACAATGGTGCTCAGGCTGTAATATCTCTGCACTATTGTGCATTACAGAATCTGTCTTCTCCTGAAAAACATTACACTGTTGTGTGTAAAACTTTCAATATATGTGCGTTGCTACATATTTCATTTCAACAACCAAAAGACCTTCTCTACACTGCAACGTTTACCAACCAGAGTAAATTACATTTAATGTTTTAACGACAAAAACGGCGGTCAAAATGTAACTTTCACTTCACGTCAAGTTCATTTGCTGCAGGCCTGTAAATCAAACTTGATTTTAATCGAACGAATGATAGTAAATATCGGTTTAAAAATGAGATGTGCGATTTGTGATCGGATCGCATCGGAGGATCGCAATCTGCGTGAGAGAAAATGGAGCACAAACATATGTGAGCGATTTTTCGATTTGCAATTAGATCGCATCGCAACATTGCAATCGCCAGAAAACACAGGACGTAGCGGAGGGCAACATGGTGTGTATGCGATTTGTGATATGCGATAAGATCGCATTGCAAAGGTAAAGAAAAAACAGTTTGATGTTTGCTGTTAAAAAATTTTCCTTTTCTTGCAGTTTGAAATTATATATCAACACTCCCCTTTTATTTCAACTGCTGGGTTATCAGTCATACCTAGACATTTCCTGAAAAATTCAAAACTTTTTTGTCCCAATGGCTTGGTCAGAATATTCACAACCTGCTCCTGAGTTTTGCAATGTTTTAAGACAATTTCTCCATTGTTTACCAATTCCCTGATGTAATGAAACTATGTGTCAATGTGTTTCGTTCTCTTATGAAACACAGAATTCTTGGATAATGCAATAGCTAAGCTATTGTCACAAAAATTCATCGTTCCTTTTGTTTGCTCTTGGCATAAACTTCTTAACATTCTTCTCATCCAAACTGCTTGACATGCTGCTGCTGTAGCTGCCACATATTCTGCCTCTACTGTAGACAATGCTACAATAGGCTGTTTTTTAGAATCCCATGAAATAGCTCCTGAACCCATGTGAAAAACATAACCAGATGTGCTTTTCCGATCGTCTACACTTCCAACCCAATCACTATCAGTGTATCCAATTAAATCTGAACATTTTGAAGTAGTATATAAAATGCCAAATCTTTTAGTACCTTTAACATACCTCAGAATTCTTTTTGCTGCTTGCCAATGTGCTTCTTTTGGCCTCTCCATGAATCTGGAAATTAAACTAACATCATGCATTATATCCGGCCTAGTTGCAGTTAAATACATGAGGCTGCCAACTATGCTCTTGTACAAACTAGGATCAAAATCCTTGTTGTTGTCTTCTTTGTTGAGTTTTAATCCCATCACTGTGGGAGTGATTGTTGCTCTGTTGTCTTGCATATTAAATCTTTCCAGCACTTCTTTAGCATATTTCTCTTGTGAGGTAAAAATCCCATTTCCGTTTTGTTCTACTTCTATTCCTAAGAAGTATCTCAAAACCCCATGTCAGTCATTTCAAATTCTTCTTTCATGACTGTTTTGAAATTTTCAATAAGATAATTATCATTATCTATGAAAATAACATCATCAACATATAACACAACAATTAGAATTTTACCATCCTTTTCTTTGATGTAGAGGGTGGGTTCTCCCTCACACTTTTCAAATCCTTTTTCTAGTAGATAAGAATCTATCGTACTGTACCATGCTCTTGGTGCTTGCTTCAGCCCATAAAGAGCTTTCTTCAATCTGCACACTTTATGCTCTTGGTCTTTCTTTTCATAGCCTGGAGGTTGTTCAATGTAAACCTCTTCCATTAATACTCATTTAGGAATGCTGATTTCACGTCCATTTGGTAAAATTTCCACTTCTTTTGAGCTACTATGGACAACACTGCTCTCGCAGTTTCCATTCTAGCAACCGGTGCAAAAGTTTCCTCATAGTCTCTCCCATACTGCTTCTTATATCTTTTGACAACAAGTCTTGCCTTGTGTCTTTCTATTTTTCCTTCAACATTACTCTTGGTCTTATAAACCCATTTAACTCCAATGACTTCTTTTCCTTTTGGTAGTTCAAGCAAATCCCATGTCTTGTTTCTTTTTATGGCATTGATCTCCTCATCCATAGCTTCTATCCATTTCTTATCCTTAATTTCTTCTTCGAAATGAATAGGATCATCAACATGACAATATAAAGCAAACAAAGAATTCATACCTTCATCATAAATGTCACTTAAATTTATGAATTTCTTACCTCTTTCATTTGGTGTACAAGTGCCTGAAGAAGCACTTGAATTTCCTCCTTGTGGTGTGCTTGGGAAAGCACTTTCATTTCTCCTCAAGGGTGTCTCTTGTTTCCCTTGTGTTGGCACTGCTATTTGGGGATGTATTTCAGCCATCTCCTCATCATCTTCATCATGAGACACAACTTTTAACATTCACTGTTTTCTCTATGTTTCCATCCCAAGCTTCCTCCTCAATGAATTGAACATCTCTGCTCACAAAAAAATTCTTGGTAGATGGGTTATACAACTTGTAAGCTTTCGATTCCTCACTCTATCCAATGAAAATACATTTCTCCCCTTTACTGTCCAACTTCTTCCTTAGCTGATCTGGAACATGTGCATAAGCAACACATCCAAAAACTTTCATGTGGGTGACTCCTTGCTTTCTCCCACTCCATGCTTCTTCCAGCACTCTGTTCATGACTTCTTTTGTAGGGTATCTATTCAAAATATATGATGCACAATGTAAAACTTCAGCCCAATAATCATTTGGCAAATGCTTTGCATTTAACATACTCCTCGCCATATCCATGATTGTCTTATTCTTCCTTTTGACAACTCCATTTTGCTGCGGAGTGTACCTTGTGGTAAACTGCTTATGAATTCCATTTTCTCTACAAAAACGTAGAAATTCTTTGGAGATATACTCACCTCCTTTATTAGTTCTTAAAACTTTGATATGCAGCCCACTTTGGTTTTCTACAAGTGCTTTGAAATTGCAAAAATTTTCAAACACTTCACTTTTTTTCTTTAGGAAATAAACCCAAGTTTTTCTAGTGAAATCATCAATCAATGTTAGTATATAGAGGTTGCCTACAAGTGATGAAGTTTGCATTGGTCCACATAAATTTGAGTGGACAATCTCTAAGGGTGCTTTTGCCCTTATGCTTTTCCCTGACAGAAAAATTTCTCTGTGTTGTTTCCCCAAGATACAATCTTAACAAAGGCTGTCCAGTTTCTCTATCAATGGTAATCCTCTTACCATTCCTTTTCTCTGCAACAAGTTAAGACATCCAAAGTTGAGATGTCCAAATCTCAAGTGCCACAACCAATTTTCGTCTTTTGGTTTGCTTTGGAAATCCTGTTGTGTAACTACTGCAATTTCTACTCCATATTTTAAATCTACTTTTATCGTGAGAGGGAGCATTCTGTTCCTTGTCATCTTTACTTCAACAATACATCGTTTGCTGGGTTTTCTATCCATGATGGTGCACACATCATTCTCAAAGAAAACATTGTAACCCTTTTGAACAAGCTGTCCAATACTTAAGAGGTTACACTTCATTCCAGCAACATAATAAACATCTGCCATGGTTTTCTTTTCACCTTTCTTTGTTAGGATATTTACCTCACATTTTCCCATAACAGAGACTTTACTATCAGTCCCAAGTGTGACTTGTGACTTCACACTCTGATCTAACTTAGAAAACAAGGCTATGTTTCCTGTCATATGGTGACTGCAACCGGAGTCTAGAAACCATATATCATCACTCTTTGTTTCAGCCACATTACAAGCTAACAACAAATTATCTTGGCTGATATTTTCTCTAGTGATATTTGCACTAGTTATATTACACATATCATGCTGCTTCTTCCTACATTCATTTGCATAATGCCCTTTTTTTTTTACAATAATAACATTGGACATTGGATTTTTCATACCTTTGTCTTTGAGCATGATGTTGTCCACTTTGTTGGCTACTACCTTGGCCTTGGCTCTGATTTGGATTGCTACCTCTTCCTTGAGTATTTGTTGGACTGTTTCTTCCACCTCTGTTTTGGCTTCTGCCTCTTCCTCTCTTGTTTCCTTTGCCTTGACCTCTTCCTCTTCCAAAGGACATCTGGGTCTTGAAGGCATTCTCTAGAGATGAGTTTTCATTTCAAATCAATCTCTGCTCATGTGTTATCAGTGATGCATGTAGTTCATCAACTGAGAAATTTGTGAGATCATTTGTCTCTTCTATGGTGGTAACAATCACAGCGAACTTTGAGGGTAGGACCCCCAATAGTTTCTGCATAATCCTCCTTTCCTCGAGGATTTCTCCATAAGATCTTATCTGTGTGACCAAAGCAATCACTTGTGTGAAGAATGAGTCAATATTGTCTGACTCCTTCATGCATCGATTCTCAAAATCTCTCCTCAGCAATTGTAGTTTTGCTATCTTCACTTTCTCCATGCCTTGATAGGCTGTCTTGAGAGTTTGCCATGCTTCTTTGGATGTCTTGGTTGTTGCTATCCTCAGAAACACACTCTCCTGCACTGCTTGATATAAGAAAAGGAGGGCTTTAGAATCCTTCTTCTTATTTCTCTTCAATAGATTTTTCTTTTCCTAAGTTAAATTATTAAACTCATTTTCATTTGCAGGTTCTTCAAATCCATCCTTAACAAATTCCCATAAATCTTGTGAGGCAAACAAAGCTCTCATGTTTATTGTCCAATAGTCATAGTTTTTCCCATTAAATAGTGGGAGCTGAGTATTACAAATACCCATGCTAGTGCTGGTGCTGATGTTGGTGCTGGAGCCAACCATTCTTGCACTCTAAACTATGCTTCAAATACTTGATTGTGTATTTAAAAATCACTGAGTGTCTTCAACGACAACACAAAAAACAAACTTGAGCAATACCTTGGATTTTTTCTTGACTGAATCTTCACTTTGTTGAGCTTCTCCAGCAAGAAATCCTTCCTTCAGCTTCTTTGACACCTTCAAAGAGCCTAGACAAGGTCTGATACCAATGTTGGAAATTTCTGGTAATTTCAAACAAAACGAACAGAGAATGATGCTTTGTTTCTTCACATAGCGGAAACTAAAATTTGTTTTCTGAGAACAAAGTTTCATCAACACAAAGAAAACTTCTATTTATTAACAGGAAACCAACTGTTACTTAAATCATCTTTCTCACACAGAGGGATTTCACAACTGCTGTTACAAACGCATCTTCCTCATAACAGAGGGATTACAACCAGGGAACGCTTCAGTTCCACACAAATAAATTTACTCTGTCTCTGCTTTGAGATTTTACACTTCTATGTGTAAAAATCACTTCATTCGCACTGCTCTTCACAATGGCACTCAGGCTGTAATATCCCTGCACTGTTGTGCATTACAGACTCTGTCTTCTCCTGAAAAACATTACACTGGTGTGTATAAAACTTTCAATGTATGTGCGCTATCGCATATTTCATTTCAAAAACCAAAAGAACTTCTCTACACTACAACATTTACCAACCGAAGTAATTAAATTTTGCTGTTTTACTGACAAAAACGGCGGTCAAAATGTAACTTTCAGTTCACGTCAAGTTCATTTGCTGCAGGCATGTACATCAACCTTGATTTTAATCAAACAGTTGACAGTAAATATCGGTTTACAAATGAGATGTACGATTTGCGATCAGATCGCATCGCAGGATCACAATCTGCGTGAGAGAAAATGGAGCACGAACATATGAGAGTGATTTTGCGATTTGTGATTTGTGATTAGATCGCATCGCAACATCGCAATCACTAGAAAACACAGGATGTAGTGGAGGGCAACATGGTGTGTATGCGATTTGCGATATGCGATAAGATCACATTGCAAAGGTAAAGAAAAAACAGTTTGCTGTTAAAATTTTTTCCTTTTGCTGCAGTTTGAAATTATATTTCAACAGGATGGAAGTGGGGCAATTATCATCGATTCTGAGGCAACCATAACCTATTTTCCGAATGATGCATACAATACCTTAAAGAGCCTCGTTCAACAACATCAAGTTACCGCAGGCCAATCATTTGGCCATCGGTCTGGATGACTATTACAGGTTGCCTCCTCATACGTGGAAAATCACGGTTCCCACCATCACTTTTCACTTAGCAGGGGGCGAGGATTTTGTTCTACATGTTGTGAATGCTTTTATTGCAGACGAAGAAAGCGGCTTGCTTTGCCTTGCAATGGGTGGGCCGTCTGGACCGATGATATTCAGCAACATCCAATAGCAAATTTTTTATATTATGTATGATCTTGGTATGAATCAGCTCTCGTTCATCCCTGCCTGTCACACCCCCAATTATTTTTTCCTTTAATTGGTCGGGTGCATCACTGCCTGAGTAACCAACATTCTCCATTATTATGTTACTTTATGAACTACGCCTTCATTCATTCATATTAACCATGAAATAAATTATAATGTGTTGAAACCATCATAATAACATGATAAATGATAACAAGAACACCAACGATATGCAAGAGAAGAACTTCTTTTATTATATATGTGAGAATAGTACAATTGCCGAGAGTGTCACTCCACCGGCGTTCATAACCGAGGTTTGGTGCCCCCCCGTGCAAGAGCACGGCGGTCACACCACAACACTCACCAAAATACAACAATACAACTTTGCCTGAATGGGCGGGCGCACCCGTGCACACCCACACGAACCACAACCGAAGTATCAAACCGGCGTTAGGGCGGTTCACCTGTGCCCTCGCCCTAAAGGATCACCGGGCGAGCGGTTCACCCACGCTCACCCAACGGTTGGGCAGTTCACCCGAGCCCTCACACCATGTGCATCTACATAGTGGGCAGGCGGTTCACCCGTGCCCTCACTCCATGTGCGCTCACCCGACGGTCGGGCGGTTCACCCGTGCCCTCACCCCGTGTGCGTCTACCTGGCGGGCTGGCGGTTCATCCGTGCCCTCAACCGACCGTGCCTTCACCTAGTTCTGTGTGCCTTTGCCCGACGGGCGAGCACATTACCTATGCGTCCGCTGTGGCTACCTAAGTGCGCACTCTACTTTGCGATGAAGACTTGTGCGATGCGATGATGCTCTCCAACCAAGCGTTCATCCATACTCTTATACCCATCCATGTGTGCGACCTCCTCTTGGCCGACCCACCAAAACGCCTTTGCCCATTTGCACACCAATGCCCTCACCCGATGTGTGACACCCCTTCCTCATGTCGGCTCGCCCATCGCTCCTCCGCGTTCTAGCTTTCCTATAAGCGATGGTTCATGACTTAGTCATCTTCTCAAGTGTGGAGGGCACGCGCCCGGCTCCATAACCTCAGGGCGTTATATCCTCCCCCACTGGAAATCATTGTCGCCCTCGACAACCCTGACTGCCTCAGTATCCTTCGTTCATACCTCTCAATCTTCCTCTTCCATCTCCAAAGCGAGTCCTCTGATTCCCAACTCTCCTCTTCCGGTGCATTCTTCCACCGGACAAGGTACTCCCGTTTCTGGTGGCAACCAATCCCTGTAGTTTTGAAGCTCAAAATCTTCTCCAACTCCAAACCTGGTTTATCCACAATCTCGGCTGGTCCTCTCGGCAGTTCAGCTCTCTCTGGATGATCAGAGTCAAGTTTGCATCTCTTCAACTAACTAATGTGAAAAACTGGATACTTCATGTGCATATGGTGCAAAAGCTCTAGCTCATAAGCAACCTCCCCCACTTGCTTCTTCACCTAAAATGGTCCCTCATACTTCCGTGTCAGTTTGCTTGGTCCCTGTTGACACCTAATCCGAAACGGATGGGTGAACTGGACAGTCATCCAGAAGATGAACTGATCCGCCATATTTATGTATATAAATGTATGTTAGCTAATGAATAAAATCAATCAGTTTCTCTCGCTCATTCATTCTGGAGTTACCCTGGCCTGACATGGTATCAGAGCACAGGCCCCAGAAATAGCTGTAACTCCTGCTGTCCTGAGAGCTGCTCAGTCCTGACATCTCTGACATTGAAGACTGCGTGCCTGGAGATTGCCGCTGCCTGCAAACGCCTGGAATTTCAATGCATTGAAACGCCTAAAATTGGTAACTATTTCATGTTTTATTTTGGTCCGCTGCCTGTATTTTTTTTGTCCGCTGCCTGGAACGCTGCCTGTATATGAAATGATGTTTGAATCACCTGGAACGCTGCTTGTTTAAATCTTTTGGTCCACTGCCTGTTTAAATCACCTGGAACGAACTACAGACCTTCACTGGTGCGTTTGCTGGTATCAACGGTGTGGTGCGGTTGCCAACGGTGTGGTGCGTTTTCCAGGAGCGAACTGCAACTGCCATTCAAACATTCGCTGTTCGAACCTTCGCTGGTGCCTTCTATTGAAGGAACGAAGGCCGTTCTGTTGAATTCCAGGGATTTGTCGGTGCACAAGGGTTTGGATTATGTGGCTACTTCGAATGCTGCGATGCTTTCGTCGACGGATGTGCAAGAGGTCTTTGCTACCCAAGTGGAGAAGCGATAGCCCATGTTTTCCAAGCTTTGAGATCTGTTAAGGTCCTAAAACAATAAATTCCTTACTCCTATCTTCATTTTTCAATCGTCAATTGACGATTCATGGTAGTGCTATGGCGATAATGACAGGCGGACGGCTTGGTAGCGGGCAATGCATTGCAAAATGTTGCTTTTGATGCTGCTCTATGTAATATTATGACTTTTCTTACAGTTGGTTAAGCATATTAGAGTAGAATTTTGAAGTGTTTTGAAGTGTAGCCTGATATATTATAACAGTGTTTTGAAGTGTAGCCTGATATATTATAACAGAATTTTGAAGTGTAGCCTGATATATATTATAACAGAATTTTTGAAGTGTAGCCTGATATATATTATATATGGTGATTTAAAGCAGAGACAAATATGGTGATAACAGAATTTTGATACCATAAAGCAGATTTTTTGATATCAAAATCATTTTTTAAAGTAGCAGAAGTTTTTTAAGAGCTTTTTTTCTGCCATCAGAAGTATATATCAGCAAAAAAAAAATTATATCAGCAGAAGTAACCTTTTACAGAATGCATTCAATCATATCTATGATAGGGATAGTTCTCACTGGCAAGGAGAACTATCCTGACTGGTCCCGGACGGTACAACACACCCTCATTTTCAATGAGCTGTGGAAAGGAGTGTGTGTCGGAGAAGGAGACAGTGAGCTATAAAAGCCCACATCAGACAAAGAGATTGCCATCTAGGAAAACAAGAACAGCAAAGTGTGTGCATTAATAGCAGTGTCTGTAAATAAGGAGGTGAGTCGTCACCTTACAACATGTTCAACTGCCTTTGAAGCTTTACAAAAGCTGAAAGAGCTCTATGACTCACATTCTGCACTTGAAGTCGTCCAACTTATGATTAAACTCTTCACTCTTGAACTGCAAAATAATGACCCTCTTGCTCTTGCATCTGAAATAAAATCTATAGTGCATGATATCAAATCCACTAAAGTTGAGCTAGATATATCTCTTATTGCTTTTCTCAAGGCACTGTATCCTACATACTCCAATTATCTTGAGTCTTTGCAAGCAAATGGAAATGTCAAGGATATAACCTTTGACTCTCTTGT
>APFE031209949.1:10568-23958 GCA_000404065.3 Pinus taeda | reverse complement strand
CCCCGGACCCCATAAAGTGGGGTTACGGGTACCCCTCAAACCCCCTGTTAATTATGTGGAAAGAATATAACACAACCCAACACTTATACCAAACTAGGACTAGGTCATTCCTATTACCATTTTCATGCACCTCAACAACCTAACCCCCCACCTTAGCCTAACGTAGGGGTTAATTTTGTACAACCTTCCTTCCTTCAACAACACCAGGAATTCAAAACCCTCAACATTGCTAACCTTTCAAACCCTAACAAGAAGAAAGAAAAGGACAAATAAAAAGGGTAATCTAGGTAGGGGGGCAGCAACCAAACTCCACATTCACCAATTGGGGGAAATTCCCCCAATCAAAACCAAACTCAAGGCCAAGATACCAACAACCCATAGAAGCATAACCAAAATGCTAGTTTGAGGACCAACCATGCATGCGATATTTGTGGGAAATATGGGCATTACACCCATCATTGTCCTCAACTCCAAGAGTTGAAATGAATGAGAGATGTTTGGGTGTAGGGGGAATGAACCAACAACCTGCCATAATGAAAAATCCCTTCCCCCGCCAGGGAGTTGTGGCCACACAACACAAGGCTTCCCATCCCCCCTACTCAAATCCAATTAGCAGCAACCATAATGAACTAACCAAGTGGGACATTTACATCGTCGAATCAGATGTTCTGCAAACACAACACTATGACTATGGGGCCCCTCTAGAAATAAATTCTTCCACATCTTCTAACACTACTACTGATGAGCCTCATCATTGGGTAATTATATGGGTCTCAATTCACCTCCTATCTTAGTCAAACCAACTATTCTCATAACTTATTGCATACTTTCGATTATATTTTGTTTATGAGATGAGTTAGACTTGGATATTTTTCTTTGTGGTCTAATGTGCATTTAATGCAGGATTAAAGGATAAAATCGGGGAATTTTGGCAAAGACCATGGCCAAAAATTGAATGGGACAAAGGAGATGGATTATAGGAGGTAAATCCTCCTCATTTACTAACCCTCCATTTGAATATTCCTCCATTAGCTCGGAGTGTAAACAACCAAATCATGAGGACTAGAAGGCAGCTGAGAAAGTGAAAGATAAAGTACCAGTTTATCTCGAGTTTGGGAGCCGAGCCTCCCTGATTTTAAGGAATTCGTTGGAGACTTTAGATGTATAAGTAAAGAGGCCTAGGACCTTAGTAGGATTTGGATTTTTTATTGTAAAACTCTATTCTATTTTCAAGTTGCAAGACTTGTGATAGTTTTTATGTAATCCATTGTTTTGGTAATAAGAATGAGTTTTGTTTTGAGCCATCACTGAGTTAACTCAGAGAGATGAAGCTCTTGGGTTAGGGCCCAACACTAGTAGCCAAGGCTCCTCTTTATTGTATATGTATGCTAGTATATATTCATAGTTTAATTGTTCATTTGCTTAGTATATGCATTTCCATTGTAACAGTGTAGATAAAATTGGTTATGTGATAGTTTGCTTCCATTTGTGCCTTCATTCAAGTAGCAGGTTAGCAAGGGGAAAAAGGGATCACCATAAGGTTTTCAGCAGGTATCTCGGCCTCACTTCCTCCCTCTGGGACCATGACTTGAGGAAGGGACCCTTCAGTAGCGCCAAAAACATAGATATCTAGTTCTTGCATGAGCTTTGGAGTTTGTTGTCTTTTATTTAGTATTTGGTTCATGTTGCAAGGAAGATTTCATTGTCATATTTTTCCATCTCCATTTCTGCAATAAGATCTCACCCATGCTTTCATTCCCTTCAACAAATTTCTTCATGCATAATATAGGCAATTGATTCATTCTTTTATAGTTTATGAAAATGTATCTTGTTGCATAGTTCTTGGAAGACACACATGTTTTAAGAAAAGAAGGTACTTCAGGAGGAGACCCAGACTTCATCACCAGTAGTCACCTTCCACTTCATCCACCTTAGCCATCTCTTGGTCCACCATCACCCTCACTAGTTTTTTTTTTTATCATTTTTCATGGACATTCCCTTAGGTACATTGAGCGAATCTAGTCATCTCTTATCTTGGATATTGATTCTTGTGTGATCCTAGACCTTCTAATACTCCATTCCACTCATCATACACCTTTTCCAAGCTTCCAAACACCTCCAACACCTCACAATTAGCTCTTGGTTGTATCCTGTAGGTTTCTTGTAATTCCTTCAGGATCGTCCTGTAGGTTTCTAGTACATCCTGTAGGTTTTCCTGAAACAACCTGTTTTGAGGCCGAATTGATGGGGAACCTGTAGGAAGTCACAAACCACCTCCTAAGACCCTTCCACATCATCCAACCACTTCATAAACCTTTTATCCATCTTCCATCACCTTCCATTCACCTGTGACATCCACAAGAACAATTAATTTGCATACTTGATTTTGCCTAAAAAACAAAAAAAGTGAAAATAGATTTAGCTTAGTTTTTTGCTTACACACTAGTATGGTTTGATTCTCTTTACTTCTGTAGCTTAGAAAGTAGCATTTATTTAGTGTTGATTTAGCAATTCTTCTTAGCATAACTATTTAAATGGTTAATTAAGATATGATGTGATTTAGCATTACATATTGTTTTCTTCATTACTGCAGTAGAGTAGCTCCCTTAGAGTAGATTTTCTCTTCTTCCATCAAATAATCAAGCTTCTTTTGACTCTATATATTTTTTTCTTGGAACCCCTAGGGTCTCTCGCCAGACGAACAATGACAAAAGGCTGGAACTTCACTTTTACTTTTGCATACAACACTGTCACCTCCAAGTTTGTACGAACCCTGGGTTGACAAGTAAAGCTGGTAGCTCAGGAGTACTGTTGCTCATCACTTTTTGGCGTCGTTGCTAGGGAGGTGTTTGAGTAGAATGTGATTACTGCTTTCTTTTCTTCTATTTCTTGTCTTCAATATTCTGTTGTTAGTTTATTTCTGCAAAAGTAATCTAGTTGCTTCCTTTCTTTCATTTTTCATTATATACTTTCCTTTCTATTCTACAAGTAGGATTTCAATTCAGCAAGAAGCTTTTTCATTCTGTCAGTGATTTTCATTCAATCAACAATTTCATCTCTACAAGTACTTTCCAGTTTAAAAAAAATATAAAACAAACCCAAAAACATTTCCTTTCATGCCTTGTAGGAATAGGGACAACTTAGGGAAATTTTTGCCAAATACCCCCACCGCATCCAACAACCAATCTTCTCTCTTCTTCGGTTGCTATGAATTGGAGGAACCTTTAGGTGAGCAACTTGACATATTTGAAGAACCTATAGGGGAAGAAGAAGAAGAGGAACCCATTCCTATTGAACCAATGGCTGAAAACCGAAATGATAGAGGGAATGGAGAGAGAGTTGAGGGTGCCTTCCACATCAGGAAAACCAACGGGGACACTAAGATGAAAAATGTAAGCCCCTTTGCCCTTGTTGGGCATGAAATCCCCCCCAAGGCTTGTTTTGGGGCTTAAAGCCCAAGTTTTGACTAAGTCCATTGTAAAGACTCCAGGAATTATGGGTGAGGAACGCGGAGTCATAAGAGAGTCATAAGGTTGTCCACCCTTGTTTTTGTAATGTAATGTCGGTTTGAAAGATCTACCCATGGTCCGTGGACCATGGGATTGTATAAATAGAGCGAGGCTCTAAGTGTAGAAGGGAGATAAAAATGAAAGCATGGATGGATCTAAGGAATTGATGAAACATTGAGTCAAAGTGTAAGTTGTGTCTTTGGTTCATAGAGTAGGAGAAGGGCTTGCAGCTGAGTGTTCAAAGGCCTAGTAGTCCGTAGCTGAGTGCGTGGACCCTTGCAACTGAGTGCGTAGGGCAGGTTGAGTCCGTAACTGTGGGAATAATTAATAAAAGAGAAGTTTTACCATATTTCTGTGTATCTTTTCCTGGTTTATGTATTATTGGGTATGAATTGAAAGATTACTGTTTATTTATTGCGCGAACTCATATGAATGTGCTGAATAAGTAAATATAATATAGGGTATTTGTTTACCCAAAGATAAATAACTGTTATAAGAAGATAAGTAAGATCTTGGGTGTGACTTGGGGAAATAGTACAAATCGTTGCTCCAGTAGCACGAAAGCCCTATAGCCCCTGGTTAGGGCTATACGAAGGTGAATATATCAGGGCATGAAGGCTAGGGAAGTGTGCCAAGTAACCTATGCAAAGGGACTCTCAATTGGACCAAATCAACCTCTCAGACATCTCAAGGGTGTAGAAACCTGGTTCCATCACCCCCCCATACTACTTTGGGCGAGACCTCAGTCCGCGCTCCACAGACTATTGTTGAAAGGCCTAGAAGTACAAGGATTTGTTTGGTTAATTAATTCTAAACCTAGGTCAGGCCCCAACAAGCCAACAAATGGTTCCATTGTTGGGACTGGGATTCTCATAGAGATGTTTGATGTCGTATCATTGGAATCCAACTAAGAAAGAAATTGAAGGTTGGTTGGACAAAAGAATTCATGAGTTCACGGAGTAGGAG
Source organism: Pinus taeda (assembly GCA_000404065.3). Classification (NCBI taxonomy): domain Eukaryota; kingdom Viridiplantae; phylum Streptophyta; class Pinopsida; order Pinales; family Pinaceae; genus Pinus; species Pinus taeda. The sequence continues at coordinate 19,483 of APFE031209949.1, read as the reverse complement.
AATAGGAATCCATTACTATCAAAAGAAGAGTGGTTAGACTGCTACTTGTACATAGAGATCCCTGAAATTTTCTTCGCATCTTTCCCTATTGAGGTGTACGAGTGGATCGCGAAGCTAGCAGATAGCCAAGGAAGGTGCAAGCTTGACAGTCCTATTGTGTGGACCCCAGAATTGGTCCGCATATTGGAAGAATCAGAGGATAAGATCGCGTATACTGTTGATCACTAACTTGATCGAATTATAGGAGGATTCATCACTGAATTCGCGGTAGATACTTCAATTAGCTATAGTGAGGCAAAGCGATGCTTCCTCAAAGGACCGTGAGGTAAGTACGTTAAGTATTTGAACACTTGGATTAAAATGCTACTATGTGAAAAGCAGGTTATGTGAATACATTGATGTTCATGGCTACATGAAGTGGGAGAATTTACAGAAACGAAGGTAGTGCAGAACTAGAAACTAACCCGTTGATTTCACCTCCGCGAGGGAATAAGGAAGAGCTCGAGAAGGTCTCACCAAGAAGTGCAGTCAATTTGATAAGGAATAGGATTCTGTGCATACCACCCTCACCCATTCCACCACCAGCTTCACCGCCTTCACCACCATTTTCGCCCATACAACCTCCGCCACCATTGCTAGTCAATATGGCAAGCGCGATAAAGTTGTCGTTGTTCAAGGGAGTAGGAAATGAAGATCCGAACCAATTTTGGTTCGTGATAAAAGCTGTGGGAAGCACAGGGAGTTATGGATGACAATATAAAGAAAGAAATGTTGGTCAACACTCTAGAGGATTGCACGATGACTTGGTATATTAAGCATTCTAATGACAATCGAATGTAGGGATTGCAGATATCCAAACTACGCTGAATAGAGAATTTTATAGGTTGAAGTCAGAGGCGCAGTTGATCATTGGGTTCAAGGAGATCATGATGCTACCAAGTGAGACTCCTTGGGAGTTGGATCAAATACTGAAGTACATGATTCGCGAAGCTAACATGACTTTGACGGATGGACAACATCGTGAATGGTTTGTAGCATCGCTATCGTCACATTTAAGGAATGCACTGTCATAACAGAGGCTAACAACTCAGTTCGAGGCCTTGGAGATCACAATGAGGCTGCATGAAACCCTAATACAGGATCCTAAACTGGGAGTTTAGTAGATCCACACGCAGTTGAAAAACTTGTGCCTTGAGATGCAGAGTTTGAAACAAGACAAGATAGCTTGCCCAAAAGTGTGCAATGAGGTATGGTGTACTAAATGTAAGGGTCAAGGTCATGACAAGGACCACTGCCCAATATTCACAAATTACCTCGTGGGAGGAGGACCAATGCCATTAAGACCAGAGGCCCAAGCAAGACCTAGTGCAGCACCTACGTTGTGGTGCACGATTTGTCAAATAGGAGGAAAGCATGCTACAGACAACTGCAATTTGTTGTAGAAGTACACGCAGAATTCACAACAGTTGTTCTATAATTTTTGTAGATCAGTAGGACATGATGAGCACACTTGTAGAAGCTATGAATTGATGATGGATAAGACTCCCACCTGTAGAGTTTAGGCCAAAATGTGGCCCCTTAACTAGAATGCAGGGATGGCGTGAACCAGATTTTAGGGGCGTGGACGAGGCTGAGGTGGAGGAGGACCTAGAAGAGGTCGCAAAAAACTGATATGTTACAATTGCATAGGGCTACGACATTATGTCTGTGATTGTACGAATCTGACACATCCAACATGCTTGTATTGTACATTGTTTGATCATGAGATGAAGGATTGTCCCACACTGATAGCAAGGCTGTGCGACAAAGGAGCACTCCAACCTCCCCTGACTCAGAACCTGCAAATGAAGAGGTCTAAGCTACTCAAGGAAGACCATAACGTAAATATTGTGCTCCGAAGTGGGATGATTATGGGGAATGATAAAGGCAAGCAGTCTAAAGATAGTACTTGGGTTCACAAGGCATCGACGAAAGAACCAAAGTTTAATTTGGAGCGCATTAAGGAAACCTTCATGGAAGCTAGGAAGAGTTTCGCTAATCCTCCACTTCTAGAAGCAAAGACAGACCAGAGCCAGAAATGGACCCATCAATGGTCACAATGTTCCTAGAAACATGCATGAAACCGTTGCGCGACAATAACGCTGTAAAGGTAGGAACTCATTAATAGATGTGCTGGGACTGCGCCAGGAGAATCGCGTGTAGTCTAGAAGATTGTAAAGCATGTGACAAGGACGGGAAGAGAAATGAGATTGACTGCACAGATTGGAGAATACGATATGGACCAAGTGATTCTAGATTTAGGATTGGATGAGAACGTTCTGCCAAAGCAGACATGGGAGCACACAGGAAGGCCTACATTGCAATGGTCTCCTATCCAACTGTGAATGGTGAACCAACAAAAGATCCTACCTATGGGAAGATTGCAGGGGATCACCGTGGATATTGAAGGAGAAAGCGTGCTGGTTGATTTTGAGGTGATAGAGATTGTTGATGACAAGAATCCCTACCCTGCGCTATTAGGAATAGATTAGGCCACTGAAATGAATGGGTTGATAAATATGAAGAAGTGCGAGATGATTTTTGAGAAAAATTCTCTGTGCATAGTTGTACCTTTGGACCCTACAGAAGGATCATGCTACACGGAGCTAGTGCATGACTATGAAAGAGACGGCGATTTAGACTACATCTACAAGATAACCACGCAAGAGCAAGACTGGGTAAATCCCACGCAAATGGATCAATCTTATGGGAGCGCAAAAGCTCCTGTACGTCGGATTTAGATGAAGAGATAGAGTGATGGCAGAACCAATTACATGAGGTAACCACACTGAACTGCAACATGATGACAAGATCGCTACACTGTGTATCAATGGAAGTAAGTGATCTGCCTATGTATGATGGGTTAAGCGAGGTAGATGCTTTCCTCAATAGATTCAAAAGAGAAGTGTTGGAACAAAAACGTTTCGAGGATTTGAAATGGGTACTACGCGCTATGCCGGCGAGGTGGTGGGGTGCGCACCAGGGAAGCTTTAAGTACTAGCGCGAATGTAGGAGAATGAGGCACATGCAGTTTGGGAAGCCTCAGATGCGATTAACAGACAAGATTGCCAGATGGGATGATCCGTGGGTGCACCTGTCCAGATGGATATAAGCATATGTTAAAAAACCTGCGCGTATGCACACAAACTTCACATTAGGAGACACTATCAATAAGCATGTGCGGGTAAGGAAATTGCATGAACGACCCCTCCATTTGGAAAAATGTAGTATGGAAAGAATGAGTGTGCATAAGGTTATTCATGCAGCAGCCTTTAACAAAGTGTGTGAAGCACCGAACAAGGTACATGATGCACAGTGCACTGATTGTGACCTGTGTGTATCAGTGGTTCTATGGGCTTATAGGACAACGTGCAAGAAATTGATGGAGCAGACACCTATGAGGCTAGAGTTTGGAGCAAACTTTGTAATCCCCATAGAGTATAAAATGCCTAGTTCGTGCATAGCAGCGTTGGTAGATATGATGGTTCGTGGAGACTTGGAAGAAAGCTAAACAAAGCAAAATGCTTGGGACTTTAGGAAGAAATCTGGCAGGGTCTTCTTAGGCTACAAGAACTTATGAAAGAAATTATGTGATTAAGGGAGAAAAGCACTTTAGTGGAAGTGGACGTCAAGAAGATGGAGGACGAAATAAAGAAGGATTTTATCGATAAGAAAACCAGGGTGATAAAATAGGGTGTGCACAATTACGTTGAAAAATTTAGGGACTATCACTGAGAGTTGATCATCCTGATGCCTTGGATTAGACTGCATATTACTAAAGGGATCACCCATGGTGGTGCGCTACAGATGATAAAGTGCATGACGCAGCTAGTAACAATTGAAGGTGGATGTTCTCTAGGAAAAGTGATGGATGATTGCTTGAAACCCTATACAAGTGGCATGGCCACCTGATTAGTCGTGGGAAGTACCATCTTAGCACTCTATGCAGTTGAAAAGAGGCACGGGACTATAAACTACTCTGCCTAACAGCTGCGCGATATCGAGGCTGCATGTAGGAGGAAAGTTACACAAGATTCGTGACTGTGTAAGGGGGGCTATGCTGCCATGTGGGTTTGTTGGAAAGTGACCATTGTAGTCACTATTCACGATGTGATGCTTGACTTGAGACCAAATGGAGCAGGCGGTAGGCATTTAAGACACACTTTATGGGAAAGAATTGGGAAATATGTTGCTAAGGGAGCTTTAATGGACAGAATTTGGGGGGAATGGTCAAATTCAAATTCAAAAGGCGCTATAAATTACAAAGGGCTACCTAACAAACAACACTTGGTCATTTACGAATTGAGCTGTCGTATGCCCCATGTATTCTGAGCCAAGACCTGGTTGCCCTATGCAGAGTGTTGATTGAGCCCCTGATTGAGCAATTGAGAGATTTCTAGATGAGCAAGATGGCAACGTCTGAGGAAGCTAGGGAAATTTTAGAGATGACCTCTGAAGAGGCTGCGCAGGCCCTGACCATAGAAGATGCCCCTGAAGGCACCAAGATTGTTGTGGAAATCCCTAAATCACTGCGCATGCTGACATCAAAGAAAGAAAAACAATCAATGATTCCAGTGTGTGTGTCCCCTCGAAACCCACTGCGCACCAAATTAACAATGGAGGAAAAAGGGAAAGCAGTTAACCTGGAAATCGACGAGGATGAAAAAGATGTGGAGGACCTCATAATTGAAGGATACAAGGATGAGGGCATGGAGGAAGAAACCGAGCTTGTGTACCCTCCAACAAAGTTTCCTATGTATATCCCCCCGCGGAAGGGCATGGCAAAAGTGCCTAAGGACCTCGACGAGAGCAAGATCTCTCTCCAGACTCTACTCCTCCTAGATGACATCATCGTTGAGGGCACAAGAAATTCCCTCACGTAGATATCGCGTAGCTCATGAAGCCTAAGCAGAACACCACAGCGGGGATTATAGAATTGGAGCTGCAAAAGTGGTTATGCAGAGTTGAAAAGGAAAGGTTATTAAACCTGCTCTGGGTGTCGCATTACCACCGTGCCCCAGTGATGATCTTCATCATCAGGTAGCTCCTCTGCCTGGTGCATGGTGGGTGTTTGTGGCTAGAGGAGCCCATCCCCATCACGGACCACTTAATCCATCGCATTACCTAGCTCCCGTGTAAAGGAGAGGACCTTGCAGACATCTCAGAGGGGAAGAGTAACGATTTGGCCATCGCGGAGGCCATGAAGGAGAAATACAAGATGGAAAAGAAGAAGAGGGGCTACGCGATCTCTAGTATCAACAATAAATCAATCAGGGTGGTGAATCAGATACTAGTGGGTAAGGTCATGCGGAAGTGCCACGCGGACGAGGTACATGTGCTAGTGGTGGCACTTGCTAAACAATGTGCAAAAGGGGTCCAGTTTAACTGGTCCGAATTCTTGTGTAAAGAGTTCCTGGAGAATTGCTGTGAGGCATAGGAACAAGGAAAAATGTTCCACTATGCATGGCTTTTGCTATCCATAGTGCTGGTGGCAGGGGAATTGTTGGAGGATGCCTAGTTCCCCACGATTGCAAGGGATTTCCCAGAGGCTGCGAAGTACGCTTCGCTATGGGCCACTAAGGACATGAATCAGATCCTTGATAGCAAGATATTTTGGGTGTTCATGGAGATGAACATTAGAATAGGGATTAACTGCAAGCCACAGTTATCACCCACTGTCTACAACAGCCTACAAAGTTTTGCAGAATTTAAGGCGGATTTTCATCACATATACCTTAGGGCACGCAAGGACCCTACCAAGAAGTGGAGTGACTTACCCTTCATAGCCACTGATGATGTGATTTTTGATGTAGTGAAGACGTGGTCAAAAAAATGGTGCACCCAAGACATTTCCACGGTGGAAAAGTCTGTTGTGCAGAAGAAGAAGGAGGATGCCAAATTGCACATGGCACAGTTGGTAAAAAAGAGAAGGTAGGAAGCAGTGGTAGAAAAAGCGCAAGAGGCAAGGGACGCTGTGCAGGTAGCAACAGCAACACAGAAGGCAACAGAGAAGGTGCATGAGGGCTAGAAGTCACCTTCGCCTGAGCAGGAGAAAGAGATGGAAACAGAGGAAGAAGAGAGTAGTGTGGATCCATAAGCAACGTCAACACGACTAAAGTGCTCCCGCCTGAGTGAGCAGACGGGGTCGCGTAAGAAGGTAAAAGCATCCAAGCTACCTATCGACCTGATCACCCTTACTGAGGGGGATCTGCACGACATAGGAGAGATGATGCGCAACATCACCACTGAGGCCCTGTAAAACTTTGTGGAGGAGAATCAGATTGTGTTAGGGGCTCTCCGAGCGCAGATTCAAGAGTTGCAGGTGCACACTCCTCAGGTTGGTACTCATCTAACCAACCTCGCAGTAGGGACAACTGCAGCCAAGGAAATGTTGTGCGCTCGCACAACCAACACAATCTTGCTACAGAAGGGGCACTGGTTACAACAAATGAGGTCGACCGGCCTACAATTAGTGCACTAAAAGGGATAGGGATCAACATGGCTGCACCCCTGTGAGAGACTCTCTATGTTCTGCAAGATGGGATTATTGCACAACTGTGGGCTAGGGAGAGCCGCGCGTTGCAGGTGTTGAGCAAGAAGAAGATCAACATGGAGCAATTGAGCTTATTGCGACGAGGTCATATCGCAGAATAGGCAGATGGTATAGGTATTGAAAGAAGCTTGCGAGATGGTCCCTAAGCTGGCCATCCCAGTAGAATCACCAACAGAGACAAGCATCCATATATTAGCAGCAAGGGTGCATGAGGCATGAGAAGAAATGGACAAGGTTTAGCTATAGCTTAACCTTTAGATAGCAGAGTTGTGGTTGAAGGCGCAACCATCCACTCCTCAAGAAGTAAGGGAACAATGAAGGGAAAATTTTAAGAACCACCCTAAATTTATATGTATAATAAATGGGCGAATCCCCATGATACATAGGAAAAACGGGAGGCAATTTTATCACTAATATAATATGTATAGATATTTTTTTTTGGCAAATCTCCCACCAGATTATATTATCTTGTAAATTCATGGCTAATCTTTCACTGAATTATAAAATCTTGTAAGATCTTGGAAAATATTTCACTGAATAATAAAACATTGTGAAGTCTTGGCAAATTTTTTGTTAAAGTGTGAAACCATATATGATAATAATAAAACATTTTCATTAAACTGTAATATACTAACATACATGTTTGGAAAAAAGAAACATAATTTTCACTTCCTACAAACAATGAAGCAAGTTTTAGTGGCCATGTTTGTCATGGTAGGAGAGATTAATGTTTTCTGTACCACTTTTATCAAGTTACCACTTTTGCCAAGCTACTGCAGGATAAAAAAAACACATCAAGTTTGTTTACCCCAACATGCCAACAAGTAGCAAGCCCCAACTATATAATATAATGAAGTAGTTCGTATCCCAAAGGCTTGAAGGGGTTCTAATGGAAAGAAGTGATCATTGTCCGAAGCCTTCCAATCAATATATAAATATATAAATATTATAATGTAGATTTATTATTATTTTAATGGAAATCTTCAATTAATAATAAATTAATTAGGTCTCTCCCAATCTAAATTTCTTATTAGCACAATTACTACCTTCATACCATTTTTAACAACATTGTAACATGTGGATTAATTTCCTTTTTGGTGCACAATCTCCACCTTCTGGGACAATATGTTGCAGTGACCCAACCCCTACAGATCATTACGACAAACTAAGAATAGAAAAGAAGATGAAAGGTTGTACAAACCATCATATTTTTCAAACAACTAATCCAAGATCAGTACCTTAACTTTTTCATGAAGATATCATATTGAGAATGTTTGAGAAATGGTGGGAAATCTGGGCAGTGACTATCTCTCTTCTGCCAAGGTGATGTGGAAAGAGTTAAGATTTCATTGTTTTGATTTTTTTTTTTGTTAAATTAAAAACCAATATTAATGGAGATATCAGTGTTTTTTACTAAATTTTGTGAAGTGACTAAATGTAACTTTAACCATTCACCTTAAGATTTTTTTTACAATATAATTTCCTCAGTCTATTTAATATCTTCATTATCATAAAAACCAAACTATATCCATCTTAACTCAAGATCTACCACTCTTAGAGGGATGAAATCTATTTATCCCTCCCAGCACTTGGTTGACCCGGAGTTAAGATGGATCTAAACTGACAGAATTTCCCCTTTAAATAGTCTATGCTCGCATGAATACCATGGTATTACCATGTGTTAGTACCATGGGTTATCATAAACATGAAGTTTAAAAACTACTATTATTAATTTATAAAAATAAAAAAAATTAATAATTGATTTTTTTTAACCAAGTTAAAATGTTTAAGTGACATTAAATTACAAGATCCATTTTTACTCTTGATCTACCGAGCCCCGTGAGGGATCAAATATGTTTTAACTCTATGCTAGTTTTCATATCACTATTTGATCTAGAGTAAAGATGGATCTATGCTAGTTTAATTCCACCCTTTAAATAGGTTGCATTCCATGTGAATACCATGGGTCAATACCATGTGCCATCTTTATTTTTATTAATAATAATATTAGGGTTAATAATGTTTTTTGCATAGTATTAATAATAATTTGGCCCATGGTATTTGGCCCATAGGCTTCACCTAAATATAACACATTTTTTTAGTGTTCGTAGATATAAGGTGGCTTATGGAGTAAATATAAAAAATGGTTTATTTATTTACCATACCTCTTTTTTATTTATATTTTTATTAATTTACCATACCTGTTTTATAAATATGGTATTTGGCCCATAGGATTCAATTAAATAAACCCTCTTTTTTGAGCCTTCTTAAATAGAAAGAGGGTTATGGACTAAATATAGAAAGAGGTTTTATTTATTTACCA
>APFE031209942.1:170320-181518 GCA_000404065.3 Pinus taeda | reverse complement strand
AATATAAATATTGTTATTACCCACACAATGAACATTCTTCACACTTCTCATGTCCTATAAAAAAATCTTTTGCTCAATCAAATGTGATTTTGTACACAACTTTGTGTGCACTTCGTACAATATTTATTCAATTGACTACTAATATGCATTATTTATAACTAAAATATTAGCAATAATATTAGCACTTAGTGCAAAGTGCGAAGATACACACAAAAAACACTTCCACATAAGAGACTAAACAAGCAAATGTTTGAAATATTCAAAATATTAGCGATAAATTCGTATACTTCAACCATTTACTAAAATAGCTACTCGCTTTAGTGGAGTCTCCACATATAGTGTGGACAGAAGAATTTGTGCATACGTCAATGTGCAAACCAAGCAGTGCGGAACAAGCATGCGCTGAGAAACAAATGTGGACAAAATGTCGACCTCTCCACACAATAAAGTTATATTTCCAAGTATAGCACGTAAGTTGTGTGGTCGTTGTAGCACGGAGAAAAAAGGTGCGGAACAAACATGGGCCGAGACAAAAATGCAGATGAAATACATACCTCTTTTCACAATAGAGTTCTTGTCATTTGAAACATATACGGAAATACGAAGAGATATTCGGTAATACAAAGATAAACATAATTTACACATAAAATATCACCAATAATATCGTATATATCAATTTCTTACTAAAATATTAGTAATAAAAGGGTTTAATGCCAATGTAGATAAATGCCACTCTATGAAAATATTTATGCAAAAGAATCAATTAGATGAAATACAAACCTCTCTGTGCAATAGAGTTTTTCTGCACTTCAATACATATGCCTAATTTGAAACATATAGGGAAATACGAAAAGATATTAGCAAATACGAAAATAAGCATAATTTACACTTAAAATATCACCAATAATATCGTATACATCAATTGTTTACTAAAATATTAGCATTACAAACATTTAATGTCAATATAGATAGCTTCCACTATGTCAAAAGCTTTATTCAAAAAAATCAATTAAATAGTGATAGAGGTAAAAATTATACTACATCACAACTATTCCCCTGGTTAAATTGAATCAATAATATTAAATTTTATTTTATTTTTAAATAAGATTTAATTAATATATATATATATATATAGTATAATATATATATATATATATATATATATATATATATATATTTAAAAGTAGTTATAACACTGGTTGTGATTTAACATATTAAACAATTCTCATAAATTTTGATAATTTTCTTGTATCACAAATTCTTATACCACATACTAATCTCCTAAGTCATAGATATACCAATGAATAAATAATATATTAATAATAACAAAATATCACTTAACCTTTTTATAAACATTAATAAATATTATTTTTAATATAAATTAAAATGAAGGCAATTAACATTATGATGTGTCAAAAGATTAATATCTACCCACATAACAGCAAACATTTGAATTCCCTAGTAGAATCGAGAAATTATCCATGTAAACATATTACAAGGCCTAACATATAGTTGGAGTTTCCTTGAAAAAAATGAAGCTTGACTAGCTCCAAAGTAATAGTTTGAAATAGAGAATAAGTTTATGATTTTTTTTTTAATTTGTTGTTTATAAATTTTGAAAAAAACATTTTAACCATGGACACGAGTCTAAAATCAAAACTATATATTAATAATAATAGAGAGAGAGAGAGAGAGAGAGAGTAAAAACACAAGTTTATATAGTAGCTAGACATGTCGCATAGCTTAAAATATAGGTTAATGAAACAAAAAAGTAACAAAGACAAAATTCATCACAAAAATAAAAAACAATTAAAAAATATTGTATTGGTTAAATTGTCATCACTAAATATTAAGAAATTACGTTAATAATATTGTTTTATATTTAAGATACATATATCTATATGTGTGTTTATTTTTATTAATATCTATATGGGTGGTTGTTTTTATTCTTCATTAATATTAATAATGTCTATAATTAAATTTATTAAAATATGTTTTTAATTAATAAGAAGTCACCTTAAATTGAAAATGTTGTGAAAAAATTATAATTCATGAAAATAGAAATAATAGAAAACATAAAAAAGTTAAATAAAAAGGAAATAAAACTAAAAACAAAAATAAGTTACTAAAAAACCCATAATAAGACCTCAACCAATCACCTTACAAATAAACAAATTTAAATAATAATAAAAAATAACAAAAGTTGAATTCCAATGTTAAGCTATGGATAAAGGTCATAATTTTTTGTTCAAAGACAAACTAATTCCCATTCAAAGGAAAGAATGGTATACAGGCTTGTTGCAGGTATATATATATATTATATATATTATATATATATTATATATATATTAATATATATATATGAGGAAAAATTTGATACAATGATTGATATATTTTTTAAAATATATGGAAGGATAAACCTTAAACATGTTTACCAATTTCAAATTATTGATGTGGCCTTTCTAGATCAAATTCAAATTTTCTTTTACTTTATTTAGTTCATCATTACATTTTTTATTTTGTTGCAATATTATTTTATCTATTTAGTTTTTAATATAGTGGGAAAACCTATCACAACTCATTTATCAAATTCAAATGCAAGCTAACTCATCATTGTTATTCAAGGAAGACCATGCCACCTGGAATTACATCGTTGGCGGTCCGTAAGGGGGATAGACATTCACTCTTGCTAGATAATTAAAAGTTGAAGGATGCAACACTATTTAAAAAATGATTTATGAATAAATTGGAATTAGTGACCGTGTTTTTAATATTTTTGGAACTATTTTAGTTTCCCTAGTTTTGTGTAGATGTTCATGCAAGAAAGATTGTATGTTAACATTTTTTAAATAATTTATTTTAATCTAATTTCATGAAATTTTTAAAATTAAATCTAAAAACAAAACTATGGAGAGATGTAGTGGCGCAGAATAATTATTCCATAACTATATTTAAAATTAATTAATAAACACAAAAACTTAATACTTACAATAAATTAGCTATAACAACATTCTTAACCACGGATATTCACCCCTATTTTACCATGGATATTATTAACTTGTAAAAAGCTTTGTTATTTCCCATGGGCCAAAACCTGGACTATCATTCCACATGCCCAAAAACCATAACTCATTTCAAATCATTTTTTTTTTACATTTTTAAAATTAAATTTGAAATGAAAAATGCATGGGGAGATGTTTTAAATCATTTTTGACTCCCTCAAAATTAAAAATAATAAAATAAAACATTAAAATAATAATTATGATTAATAATAAAATCAGTCTAGATCCATCTTAACTTTGGATCTACCAAGTAGCTAGAGGGATCAAATCTCTTGAGATGCAAACCTCTTTTGGAGTGAAAAGAGATTTGTTCCCTATTAGTGCTTCGCAGATCTAAAGTTAAGATGGGTGTAGACTGGTATTTATGTTTCTTTATTTATTTTTATTTAAATTGAAAATGGAAAAATGACTTATTCATCTTTAAAATTTAGAAATTAACAATGAAAGAATGATTTTCTTACCTTTAAGGTTTTGAAACTAAGAATGTAAGAACAATTTAACCACCTCTTTTATCCCCCACATGTGACTCTCACCTTCAACCCCTCTTCATGAGATTTGAAGAAATAACATAATGGGGATTAAACCCCACACATACCAATTGGTTTACACCTCATGGGTTATAAGAAATTAATATAAGATACTATAAATCCTTTAAGATCCTCAAAAATTATAAAAGAAACCTATAAAAAAAAGTTAATTTAGATAATAAATTCATATTATGTTCAATGTTTTGTTATTAAAATGATATGCTTATGATACATCACATGTTTTGTTTGAACTAGATTTGTATATAAGTACTTATGAATAATAACATATCCACATAGTTTGTATGTTTTAATTGGTTAAAGTTGTATATGAATATGTGGTTTGTTAGGAAAGAGAGAGAAGTTTTCATGTGTTTGTTTAGGTTCAAATATCATTGAGGCATGTTCTAAAAAAAGGCATGGGAAGGGGGATTGTCTTTAATCCAATATATAAATACTTATGAGGTGCATATAAGGGGTATAACACCATGATTTATAACCATGTATGGACCTATTCTTGACTCAGATGATGTCCTGATACAATTTATCAAACATGAATTGTAGTGAGTTAGCTCAATTCATTCAAATGGGATATTTAAAGGAGCTTTTATTATGAAGTCATTAATTCTAGTTTAGTTGAACCTCATTGGGTTACTAGCTACTAGTATTGATTGTGCTTTGAATTGACCTCAATCTTGATTTTTATAGGGAATGGGTAGGTGGGAGGAGAGGGGAGGTGTGCCATCCCCCATGGTTAATCCCTCTTGTAAACATTATTATGAATTGTATTCATGTAAATAATGGGGAAATGTAATATAAATACTGGCTAAGGAGAGGACACAAATTTAGAGCTTGAGTGGGGAAGCTTTTAGGGGATTTCCTGGGAGAAGACTACACTCGTAGGTGCAATTAAGGAGCCATTTAGCTTCCTACTGAAGAAAATTCATAAGGTATAGGAAATTAAGAAAGAGTATAGGGTCCTGGAGAAATTAAAAATACAAACCATGTACAAGTGTTTAAGGATTGTATGGGCACTTTCTCATGAGGATGAAGGCAATATTATTCTCGTGAAAGGCACTGGTGGATCAACACATTGAGAGAGGGTAGGGGGATAAGACTTTCTTGTAACCCATACCTTGAATTTAAGTTATACACTAAATCCCTTTTGGGATGGATGGTCCTATTATGCAGCCCTTTACTAAGGAGAATGGGCCCTTTATCTATAGGATGAGTCCATAGACTGCCTCATGGATTGTATTGATAGATTCAACACATAGGAGGAAAGTTGGGGGCAAGAAGGATGCATGAGATAATTATGTGTAAGTCTAGGAGAGACGACAAAGGAGATGATACTATGTACTAAGTAGAAGAATGAGCGACTAGTGTTTTTCTTGAATGTGTATTTGTTCCTTGTGTTGAAGGAGGCCTGTAGATGTGCTTGATTATTTCCCTAAGTTCAATAGGCTAGTATTTGTGCCTGTTTATTTCTTCATTGAGGCCTAAGGATGCTTGTGTGTTGAATTCAAAAATAGAGTTTAGTGGAGTAGTGATGATTTGGTGATAACCTAGTTGAGAAACCTCTGGATCTTGATTGTTGAGAATCTCCTGAGTTTTGGCTTTACTCAGGGTTGATAAACCATTGGGAGCTATCTAGGTTGAGAAATTACTAGAAGGTTGAGGCACTCCAGTGCTAGTTGGGTTGAGAGTAGACTTGGGTTAAGAACATAGGTATAAGTACAATTGAGAAGTTACTAGAAAGGTGCACTCTAACAATTCTACAGTAGCAATAGGTGACAAGTCTCATTTTTATTCATATATATCCTTCTCCAAGACTAAACTAAGTCTCTTTATGCCCTTCTTGAATCCTTGTGTTGTTTTATTATTGATTGAGAGACACTGTGATGTTATAGTTGGGGGTTGTTGAGAAACACTTGAGAAATGGTCTTCGTCTCTTGAAAGTGAGTGATTAGTTAAGAAATCTTGAGCAATTTACCTCCTTAGACTCTAAATCTATCTCGAGGGTGGTTGACCTAAAGAAAGAACAATAGTGCAATCAACTTATGATTGGGTGGAGATTTGAAGTCCCTCTCTCAGTTTCTAATCATCTAACTATAAGATAAGTATTCACTTTCATTTCCATTTTACTTATGTTTTTATATTGTACGAGTTGATTGGCTTCTAAAGAGATGTTGTATAGCTCTAGGTGTTCCAATGAAAGGTGTTGTAAGTAGTTTATCTTAATTGTAAGGACATGATTGAGTTTAGTGATGTTGAAATATGATTGTATGGACTATATTTTATACTCACAAATACATAATGTACTAACATGTTCATGCTCACAGATGACTACCCAGTGGATAGATTGTGTGCTTATTTTCCTCTATTATGAGCCTGCATGATTTGTTTACCTATATTCATGCCCGATTTTGTAATAATAAGATTATGTTATCGATGAATAGCCCAGTGGGGCTGGCTGCATGTACATTTTTAATTTATGAGTGTGCATGTATGCTTGATAAACCATGAGAAGGCCAAGAAGAGTTGTGAAACTTCTATTTGTTTCCCTGAGGACTGATTGAATTCAAATCCTATGACCAAGAGGCCATGAAGTCATAGTCTCTGTGTATGAGAGTAGAGGGCTTCTCTATTGTTTGCCATAACTTAGGAGAGATAATTGAAAATTAATTTAAATGTCAAAAAGGCATTGATGAAGGGGAGATTCGTGTCATATAATAGAGGGATTCTCATTCTCATCTCAGAGGTTGAGAAGATTTTCCATTTTGATGTGGTCCTAGGTGATGGGAGCGACAAGACAAAAAAAAAAAATATCTTCAATAGGTGGAAACTTGTATTTCATAGCCCAAGAGGGGGGCTTTAACCTTTATTTGTTTCAGCGAGAGGGGGCAAGGGCAAGATGAAGAACCCATCAGTTAAGTGTTGTGAAAATAATTGTTGTGGTCACTACTTAGGAGGGGGTGTCCCCATGGTGTTACAATGGCAGAAGGGCAAGGGTGTGATTACGTGGAGGTTTGAAGGTTAGGCTCTATAATAAGGCCAGAAAGTATAAAATTATTATGGTTTTTCACAAGGAGAAAGGACCCTGGTGGGACATAGGGCAAGAAACAATGTAAACTTTGAAACAAGAACTGATATGATTACCCATTTATTAGAGGTGGCAAAAAAGTGACCCGATTTTGAAAAGTGGTGATGCAAAATACACATATTTTTTTAGCATAGTTTTTGACACTTTATTTTTTTATATATACATTAGTTTTTAAAATGTTAGTGATTTGCATGTTGATTTTAAAAAGTGTTGATTCTGCATCAGGCCCTTTTTTTAAAAGACCTATTTTTTGTCTTTAAATTTTCTAATGTATTAAATGTGAATAATTATTTGCTAAATTTAACAATTTTTGAACTGGTCTTCTTCTCCATATTTTTTTGTTGTTGTGAGGTTTCTATTTTTTTCATAGTTAGAGAAGAAGGTCGATATTTTAAAGTTTCGATATTCTACATATTTATATATCGTTAATTAATTTTCAATACACATCAAATAATTATGTCTAAAAAACAATAATTTTTAACAATTGACATAAAAATAACCATTTTTAACATAAATATAACTAAAAATTTACACACTTTGATAATTTTTTGCTAGAAATGACATGTCAAAAACACAATTTTTATAGAAAAATTTAACAAAAAATGGTTAAACAATAATTTTTTTATGAATTTCATGTCAAAAAATAATAACAATCATTGTTTTTTTCAAAAAATAATGATTCACATAAAAATTAAAGTGAAAATCACATAATACAAATATTGAACACATAAAAACATTAATTGAATGCTTATTCTTCTCATAAAATGTCAAAGAAAAAAACATTACAAGTATAACTAATTAATAGTTACGGAAAATGAGGTTGATTTCTAAGCATAACTTAGATTTACTCAACAATATCACATAATCCAAACTCTTCATCCTCTAGAGTTTCATCATTGTCTTCTTCCACAATATTTTTTGCTTCCTTTTGCTCGTTTTCCTCTTCTAATGGATCTATGATGTTTTCGAATCTCCCTATGTATGCCTTTCCAATCATTCCATGTAATGGTGGTTGAGGTTCCTTTGCCCTTTTTTCCACGTGTGTTTCACTAAAATCCCCTTTCTTCAACCCACTTTCTTGCAGTGCATCTGGAGGAAATTAAAGAGCATTAATTCTTTGCTGAATAAATTTGCATTGTATTGGATCTTTTTCAATTGCAATGCAATTTCTTCCTTTTTGTAGGAAACATGCTAGTGTTGTACCTAATTATCAAGCACAAAATAAATAATGAAGTAAATTAGTATAATGACATATAAATTAAGAAAGAAGGTATTGAAATTCAATTCTATATAATAAAACTTACTTGAGCCAAAAAATAAATCCAAAACCCAATCTCCTTCATTTGAACATATATTTATAAGATAGTTAATCAATGACTATAATTTTTTATAAATGTTAACTATCTCTCCTTTTGCTTATTTGTCTTCATATATTAGTTTTTTCACAACAACATCATAAACCAATTAAAAAGCATAGACTCTTTCCATCTACCCGATTAAAAAGCATATACATATAGTTATCATATTTTTCCCAACTATCAATATGGATGAACTCACAATCATTTATAAATGGTTGATCTTCATGGTTAAGAAGATTTGATTTTTACCTGTAACATGAAATAGTAAAATTTCAATTAGCTTGTATATAAATGAATTTTTTACATTAATCAAGCATACATTTTTAACGTCTTACCATGTAAGCTGCATCCTTGAGTTTGTTTTCCCCTTGAAGCTTGACAATAACATTTCCAATTGTGTGTCTGAATGAAATGTCACAAATCTCCATAATGGTGATGATGTGACTTCTACAAATCCCTCAACCAATTTACTAAGAGATTGATAAGTATAAGGGTCACTATCATAGTCAATATTTGGGATATTGAAACCATGAAGAATATCTGCAATAACTAGGGAATAATCCCTTTTAGGTATGAGTTTAGCAATGTCTTCACAGTGGCCTTGTATTACTTGATATTGAATAGTGTCAAGCCCATTCCAAATGAAATGAGTAAGAGTTGGATCAATTTCAACATTATTAATACGCTGCTTCTTCAGTCTTTCGATCTTAATTTTTTCAATAAAGGTTCTAAAATTATATGGTGCTCCATTTACATCCTTCCTCATCTTTAATAAAATAAACAAATATATGTATAAGTTATAAAATAAAAATAGTATACATATGAATAAAAATGAATGTATAAATCAACATACCTTTTTTTAAATGCAAGATAAAAATCTTTTAGTGTTGATGTTGAACTTGAATCCGGATAGTTGCGTACAATATTATCCCAACTATCTTCATTCAACAATTTAACCATTTGTTCTTGTATTTTCATGTAAACTTTGTGACTGAATAGATAAAGTAAAAAAAAGTTAATATAATGATATGTATAAAAAATACTACCAAGAACAATAGTTATATTAAAAAGAAAATTATAATCTAGAAATAAGTAAATATAATTCAACAAACTTACTTTTGAAATTCTTCAGAGATTTCCTCCAGTGATAATTCTCTTGACCTCACACGACATAATATTGCTTTGACAAGTTTTTCATCCTTCACTCCTTGCATTGCTCTCCAAGGTGTGATATTCATATCTTTTGGAAGCTACTTCATTCCAGGACCTAATTGACTGTTGCTACATATCAATGGTTTAGACTTTTTGAACTTTTGGTTTTTAATGCCAATGTTCTCCCACATGCTAAAAATATCAGTAATCAATTCCCATATCTCTCTAGTTCTAAATGCCAACTAGAAAATGTTATCAATACCTCTTAATATATGAATATTTACTATGTCGCCTTTTGAATTGATTTTCTCCTCAATTTGATAGCCTATTTCCATACAACATTCCTTTCAGAAATCTACAGTAGCATTTATCTTATCCGCACTACATTTTTCTTCAAATTCACTATGAATAAATCTAACCCTTTGGATGAAAGTCATAGAAATCCTATATTCAATATTTGAATTATGATCCCATGCCAATAACGTTTCCTCTGTATCTGATAAACCAACATAAATAATACATTTCATTGTTTCAAAACGTGGGTTATTGGGATATTCCTCCATCAATTTCCTTTGAGCTTCTACAGAATGGTTCCCTCTAAGAACATAATAATCGTATTCAAAACATTTTGACTTATCAAATGATTCTTTTTTGGGAACTTGAATTGGATCAACAAGAAGCACATAACTAACCACATGAGCATATGGATTGTACCTCATCAATGTCTTCAAGTTGTGAACATGCAGGTGGTGTGGCTTTCTAATTTGATATTTACATCGTCCTTCACTTGCCTAATAGACTTGTATGGAATTTTTTTTTGTTTTAATAATTCCATCCTCTAAATCAACTATTGGTGTAATGATTTCTCTGCTTTCTTTTGAAGTTTCACTAGGATCTTCACTGTTGGTAATGACTACTTGAGAATGTTCAACTTTACTTTTCTTCCTCCTAACATTCTCATCAGAACTAGAACAGAGACATTCTTGGGCATTGTTACTTTTTGTCTTTTATGGCTCTTCTCCTTTCGAACATCAGTTCCAATGTCAGCCTCAATAACAACAACATATTCTTCAGTGTCAATTTCAACTTCCTCATCTTCAAAAGTAACTTGTCTACCTTTGCTAGATTTATCCACTAGAGGCATTTTTTTATGATCCTTTGGATGTAGTTTTGTAGCATCATGAATTACTACTTTTGCTTGTTTTCCATATCTTCTTCTGACCCTGAGTAGAAACTGATGACAACATTCATAATGTCTTCCTCTATGAAATGAATGCCTCCCAACATAATTGAAAGACTTTCAACAAAATTATGTCAAATAAAATAGCATATGTCAATAAAAACTAAGTTATAAAAATATAATGAGACAGTTACAATAACACAAAACACAAATATAAATAACAATACTTATGCTATCTTGTGCAATCTCATTTACAATCTGTTTATACAACTTTGTAGATACCTCTCTTGTGTCATACAATGAATATAATAATTAATATTTAACCTTGTCATGTGACTTGGGCGGTTTTGTAAGTATATAAACAACTTTAGTGTCCGATACCAAACACATTTATATGACATTTCCCAGTACCTCATAAATTCCACTATCGTTAGGGATATTAACATATAGATATATCTGCACATCTATGCCTTCTCTTTCTTTCACATACCATACATTTTCTCGAAGTCTCACTTTATTTGATTTCTTTGAGTATGAAATCGTCTTCTTATCGTTTGAGGCACTTGATAGATTTGTAGCTATCAGCTCAAGTTTGGTTCATTCAACGGTGCTTTTTGAGGATCCACCTTTAATTTTAGCAGTCTTTGCTCCAGAAAGATTCACAAAAATCTTCTTTGATGCTATTTTCCTGTAAAAAAATACACATATATATAAATCAGTAAATTACAGAAAAATAATAGCTTAAATCAAAAACGATAATTGTTAAATAATTTTTTAAAATATAACTATTAAAAAAAAATAAGATATTAAAAAAATGCA
>APFE031209942.1:134871-166592 GCA_000404065.3 Pinus taeda | reverse complement strand
AAATATTTAGTTTAAAATATTAATTTCATAAGAAAATTTTAGTTAATTTTTTTCAATAAATTGTCCAAGAAAATTATGGAGGAAAATACATGAAACAAAATTATTGGAGGGAAAAATTTCGGCGAAAAATTTTAGAGAGAAATTTTGGAAGGGATTTTTCATTCTTTAAGCTATATATTATCATTAGGAGAGAGTTCATTTGTATCATTCAACCTCTTTTGTTTGAAAGGCATGGATTCTTCTGATAGTGAAGTTTCTCTTTGTTAAGCATCAACATCTTTGTCGCGTAACAACTCTATTCATATTGATGAATATAATGGAAATTATTCCACTATGAATAGAAAGCCAAATCTTCCACTTAGTCCTAATCCTAAGGACTATGAGAGCAACACTAATGAAGGGCAGGATGGAGAATTTCAAATAAATAAAGAGTCATTGTTTCCACTTAGTCCTAATCCTATGGACTATGAGAGCAGCAATGATGAAGAGCATGATGAAGATTTTCAAATAAATAAAGAGTCGCGGTTTCCACTTAGTGCCAATCTTATGGACTATGAGAGAAAAAGTGATGAAGAGAATGATGAAGAATTTCAAATGAAAAAAGAGTCAGGGTGTCCACCTATTCATAATTCTGTGGACTATGAGAGCAACAATGATGAAGAATTTCAAAATGAATAGAGAGTCACAGTGTCCACTTAGTTCTAATCCTATGGCCTATGAGAGTAGCAGTGATGAAGAACATGATGAAGAATTTAAAATGAATAGAGAGTCGCGGTTTCCACTTAGTCCTAATCCTATGGACTATGAGAGCATCAATGATAAAGAGCATGATGAATAATTTCAAATGAATAGAGAATCATGGTGTCCACTTAGTCCTAATCCTATGGACTATGAGAGAAACAATGATGAAGAGCATGATGAAGAATTTCAAATGATAAAGAGTCAAATTTTCCACCTAGTCCTAATCCTAATTGCTATGAGAGAAATAGTGACAAAGGGTAGGATGAAGCACTTAGTCCTAATCCTAAGGACTATGAGAGCAACAGTGACGAAGGGCAGGATGAAGAATTTCTAGTAAGTAAAGAGCCACATTTTCCACGTAGTCCTAATCCTATGGACTGTGAGAGCAACACTGACAATGCACATGATGAAGAATATCCAATAAACATCGAGTCAAATTTTCCATTTAGTCCTAATTCTAAAGATAGGGTAACACTAAAGAAGGGAAAGATGAGGAATATCCTCCAAGTCAGTATTTCAAAAGCACAAATGGTCATAGTGAGGACAATATTCCTCATAATGATGATGAAAATGCTTATACAGATGATGAATCCAATGATGGATATGTTTCTAGCAATTATTGTATCGAGGAGTAGGAGCAGACTTTTTCGTATGAATCCAAGATGTTCTAGTTATACAAGGGGTAGAGCAGAATATCTGACGAGAAGAAGTTCTATCAGTGCTCCCATTTCAAGTGAATGTTGTCAAAAAGATTGTTTGAAACATATGGATTTCAAGTTTGCATTGGATAAAAGGAAGAGATATTTGTCAATGAATAAAAGCATGCAAAATCCATATTCAGTGAGGTGCATGCAATGTACATTGTCAGGTTATGATTATCATATTAGGTCTTTATTTATCTATAGGAAGTCTTTCAAATTGTTTCATTCAATGGGTAATTTTTGTCTGTCAAGAATCCAAGAAAGTTTGGAAAAGGATCCGACATTTTATTCAGAAGTATGTCATAGACAACAATTTGTCTCATTATCAAATACTGCAATGCCATGGATGAAAGACTTATTTTCAAATCATGGAGAGTGTATTCCAAATAGAGAGACAATACATATTCCAAATAATTTCTCAAGACGATAAATCTACAACTTATACAAAGAATATGCAGAAGGTGCTAAAGGACATGGTCGATTTACTACATATCAATATACTGTGAAGATATGGAAGAAATAATTCAACAATGTTTGTATTCCTAAGAAGACAAGCGTGGGGATTTGCAGTACATGTGCTTCTCTTAAATAAAAAAGGGATAAATATGAAGGGGCAGAAAGAGGTAAAAATTCATAATATTAATTTTTAAAATTATATAGTCATCAACTATGAAATCGTATTTATTAATGACTTTCTTTTATGTTGTGTAGATTCCATTGTCAAAGTGTTTCAAGAGCATCACGAACAACACACAAGTAAAAGGAAAAAGTTGTACAAGCATC
The DNA here is from genome assembly GCA_000404065.3 of Pinus taeda. Classification (NCBI taxonomy): domain Eukaryota; kingdom Viridiplantae; phylum Streptophyta; class Pinopsida; order Pinales; family Pinaceae; genus Pinus; species Pinus taeda. The sequence continues at coordinate 164,367 of APFE031209942.1, read as the reverse complement.
GAAAGAAGTGTTATGATAATCCAAATAAATATTTGGGTTTGATAATTGATGGTATGGACTAGAAGAAAACACTTCTACCACATTTTGTTCACACACCCAAAAATTTACAGGAGGAAAATTTTATTCAGTATCACTTTGTCGGTTGTATGGTCTTCAATGGGAAAATGTTGCCAAGGGTATACTTCAGAACTCCAAATATTCTTAATGATGCAAATTTGACAATAACCATAATTCATGATGTGCTTTCTCATTGGTATGGTAATCTTCCTGAAGTTTTGTATCTACAATTGGACAACACTTGTCATGAAAACAAAAATCAGATTGTTTATGGATATCTAAACATGCTTGTTGAATTTAGAATTTTTAAGAAGGTAAAGGTTGGTTTCCTTCTTGTTGGGCACACTCATGACCATATTATTAGATGTTCAGTCATTTTTCAGTCATATTGAGGAGGAAGGAAGTTGGGAGCTTGCCATCATTAATTGAATCTATTAAGAAAGCATACATGCCAGAGCTTACTTTTGGTGTGTTGGAAGAAACTATTGACATGCGAAGGTTTATTCTGGGATCGCATGGTGAGGAGAAATGCATTGAACAACTTAATGAAATTAGCTTCCAACATCAATTTTGTATCAAAAACCTTGATGGGAAAACACTAATATGGGGCAAGAAGTATTCAACTACTTTAGAATGGGCACCGTCATCAGGTTTGTCATTTTTGAATTTCATTCTAGATCATTTAATATTTGCATCAAATATATTGTTATTACAATCAGTTGTTGAAGTTCATAGTGCACACAGACAGAGTAGAGATATAAATTATTCTAATTGCCTAGAAGAAATTAAAAAATGTATTAGATATACATATGATTACTTTGATATTGCTTATTTAGTTTGGTGGGAGTATTTTGTCAATAATCAAAGTGATATCATTTCAAGAACAACAAATGAAGATATGCCTTTGAAAAAACCATTTATTTGGCCACAAAATGTGTCAAATGAACTTGAGGAAAGAAACATTGTTGAACAACAACAATCTCAAGGTATTATTAATTCTTCACAAGCAGAGGAAAGAGAAATGTATATTGGTTCCAAAAGATCTCGTGCACAACATGAAGCCATGGAAGACCTTTATAGGGGTTCAATATAGGATATTAAGGAGGGTTGTATGGTCATAGTGATAGCAGATGGAGATCCCAATGGCTATCCATTCTGGGTTGCTAAGGTTATAAAGGTCATTACAAAAAATGAAGATGTTGCAGGTGTTGAAGTACATTGGTATGCCACAAATACACACCCATTCAATGGTGGGTATAAGCCAGAGATGGTAGTTGATAGAAAAATTGGTGGAAAGAGAAAAATAAAGGGTACAAATATAAATCGTCGCCACACAGACCTCTTAAAATTGGAGGATGTTGGCATACTTGTTTATGGCTTAAATTTAACAAAGAGAGGAACTCTTTGCTTGCAAATGATAGAGATTCTAAAGAGGTTGTTACCAGAAGGAACAATGTTGAGATTGGAGTCTGTTGAAACCAGTCGTAGATCCAGAAGAATTTTCAAACCTGAAATGGTGGGCATGCATGTGGACTCAGATGGGGCACTAGTTGATGAAATAGAAGAATATGGAACATCTTCATCTACATCCAGTTATTCATATGAAGATGTGAATTCTGATGGTGTGCAAGAAAATACGAGTTATTTTGAATAGTTGTCTAAGATAGTTTATATAACTGATGTTTGCATCGTATCTTGAAAAAAAAAAAAAAATTGATTTCCATATGGTGTTAAATGAAGTTATGAGTCATTTTTATGTTTGTTGGATTATTTGTTTTAATTATGATGATTTATATTGTTTATAATATCTACAATGCAACAATAACTTAGAGATATAGTGTATGTTTCATTCAATCTACAAGTAAAGACATTTTGATTAATTTAGTCATGTAATTTGTTCATAATGTCATGGTTTAGGTTTAATAATTAGACTATATGGACTCAAGGCCAACAAATGTTTTTTGAACAAAAAAATTTGGTTTTACTGCCATTTTTTAAAAATGTTGAAAATTGACGCTAAAAAAAATTATCATTCCAGTATACACACTTTTTGTTTTTTAGCACTGTTTTTCATGTTTTTTTGGGGTTTTGTGGCCACAGTTTTCATTTTGAGTTTATAGTTCCTGTTTCAAAGTTTACATTGTTAGGACTAACGTGGCATGAGGGAGGCATTACATGTGGTAGGTAGAGGAGGTATTTCTGTAGGACCAAGTAGCTTATGGTTGATTGTCATGTGGTTCTAGTAGACGAGGTCATGTAGTGGGACAATGTCAGCATAATCTCAGTACAAGATGAATTCAATATGACATTACTATGTGAACATAATGGGGTCACAAACCTTGAGAGGTTCCAAGTGCACGTTCACAAGTTGGGCTACAAATGATGGGGCTGAGGAAACAAGAATATTTCTATTAGTTGATAGGTAATTTGTCATCATGACCTCACCATGCAATGATGTCAGTGTAACATAAGTGTGACATCATCACAGTATCCACGATAATTAAGAGGTGTGTTTTATGGGTGAGCCATAGTTAACAGAGGCTGACAAATGGGAAACTTCCCTGGAAATTGACCAGTAATTTACCGTCATGACGTCACCACAAGATGAATTCAGTTTGAAATTAGTGTGACATCACCATGGATCCCCAAAAGATCAATAGGTGCATTTTATGGTCAAGCCATCATTAACGAAGTTTGGGGATGGGAAAATTCACTAGGACTTAATGGGAAAGTTGTTTTCACAGCTAGTTGTGGACATTGGGAGGATTAAGGTGTGCGTTTTAAGTGGAGGCCACGATAATAGAGGTCAGGCGATAAGAAAGGTCACTTGGAAATTAATATTATTTTTTCTCGTTCACATCGTGAACCTCCTGGGCATATCTTCAGTTACACTTCAGGCATAAAGGATGAAGCTCAATGAGTGGCACATTTGACGATAACGTGTGATATTGTGTGGTAGTTAAGGGTGACATGGTAGCGCCACATAGGACACAAGGTAGCACCACTTGGTAGTAATGCTGATGTGGTAGGGTTAATGAGGCTAAATTTTTAAATAGCCATAAGTTTGGATTCATAAGATGAATTTCAATAGAACTTATATCTCCAGAAATCTCTCGATGAGTTGACGTAGTGTTTTTGTCCAAATTTATTTCCACTAACTTTGGAAAGGGAGGAAATTTTATAACTCTATTCCCATAATGAGACCAGGGAGGTTGGGTTGGGACTAAGTAACACCTCTCATTCAACTTAGAAGGTCCAAGGGGGTGGAAGGGAGTTTTACACAGTGGTATCAGAGTAGAAGGTCCAACATTATATGTCTAGAGATAAAGTTGGGACTCCTAGACAATATGATAATATGTTGGAGTCGGTTACAAAATTTTGTCAGGATCATATAGGTTTAATAATTAGACTATATGGACTCAAGGTGAACAAATGAAAAGGAAAATCTTTTGTGGTAGACCTTTAAGGAATGAGATTTTTGTAACTATATTACAATATTGTGTTTCTATGATTGCTTGCATGTGCAAGTAGGTGTTGTTTATAGCATTGTTATTGATGAGAATATATTGATTTTAGATTGAATGTGTGTGCACAGCAGCGAGGTGGATATCATAATTTTGAAATCTAGAGCTAGAATGAACTAATGTGTTATATTATTTTCTAACTGACTTTTAATCTTGTAGATATCACGACTACTAGTCTTGATGTGTGAACAAATATATAACAACATGCTTGGTATTAGCACGACAAGATAATAATTTATTTTGTTGATGCTAGTGAAAACCAGCATCTGTGTGTGTTTGTATGTGACAACACATAAAAATACTCTATTACAACAAAGAATAAAAAACATGGATAGTGGTATCCATCATGAACAAGGGAAGAAAAACTCCCCTAAAAGAGCAAGGACCTTCAAAATCTTGAATAATGAACTAAAGATCTACATGATAGAAATTGAAAGGCTCACCGAGAAGCAAAAAAGGTTGGAAAAGTTGAGCTCAATGCTACAAAAATGCATTTCATACAAGTAGGATTTGTTGCAACAAATCATATCCTTAGAAGAGGAATTTCATGCTAACAAGACTAGAAAGAGACCTTTTAAGGCTGAAAAGGAAAGGAAACCAATTTTATGTTGGCATTGTGAAGGGGAACACTTAAGAAGGGACAATCCCAATAGAAAAAAAATTTAAATCAAATCATGCAAGCCTAAGGTAGATGAATCAACAATATGTAATGCAAGAGGAGAGGAAGGAGCACCCCCTTAAGCTTTCTAATATACTAAAAGGTCCCTCCATGAACTATTTTGAGGTGTGTTGAAATTTTAAGGTTGCCATAAAACATTGGAAAAGACTTGGTTTAACTCTGTATACATATATATGTATGATGGTGGACAAATTGAACTCCAGAACTCATGGGATCAAGTTGTTGTGGTTTATTAAATGGTTTATATGTTTGTTACTATCATTAGGTTCATATTTTCTTTGTTGTTTTGACTATTAATTTTGAGAATGGCCATGCTATCTTGTGTTGTTATTATATATTGTTGTTGTAATATTTTATTGTTTTCTGTTTCTTGTTTCTTCTTTACTTTTGTGTTTGGTCTTGGTGGTTATGGGGTGTGGAAAGAAACAAAGCTTTGGAGAGGAGCTAAATAAAAGTCAACTAGAAGAATAAGACATTTATTAAATTAAATCTTGTAGATGAGGAAATGGCAGTAGAAGGTAGAAGAAGATGATAGACTTGTCAGGTGGACTGGTTGGGTTCATGAGAATGAATGAACACTAACATGGAAACCATGAGAATTTCATAAAAAGGAAAGTTTTAAAAACTTGAGACTGCATGACTGATATGTATATGTGCATTCTCTAGATTATGATGCCATGAAGATATGATGATGTTGTTGCTCCAAAATGATTTTAGTTGAGAATCATCATAATAGCAAGATAAGTAGTTAATTTTAAAATATCATGATTGTGTGATGCCATGGAAGTATAAATTGCAGTTGCCATGTTTGGGGTAACACAAAAAGGTTATTTAATGGGTTTTGGGTTGTGTGGAACACCATTTTGCAAGTGGGAAGGAATGGAAAATTGTTGATAAGTTTGTTATGATCATGCTACTAAGAATTGTGGTGAACATGAATGAAGAATAATGGAGGATGAAAACTAAAATCAAGTGAAAAAATTGGGTAAGGACATGTCGATTTAAATAGATTGTTGAATATTATAGCAACAAAAAAATATCAGCTCATAATGCTGGTAATGGAAACAAGGTAAAAAGATAAAGGTAAAAGAAATAAATTGGGTGAGGGATTCCTTTGGTCGAGTTTGAAACTGTTGTTCTCAATTTTATTCATGCTTTACATGGATACATGAGGTTATCTAATATTAGCATTATGCGAATATGATTCATGAAGATGTTGTTGATAAAGGAATGTATGTAATGCCATTGTATGTGACAGGTTATTATCAGGAATCATTCTTGTGGAAGGATGATTGGTTATGCTTATATAATTTGATGAATATATAAATGGCATGGTAGGGATAACATAATTAAGTTATCCAATGAGATTCCATGTTGTGTGTAGAATCCACTGAGAAAGTGGGAACTCTTGCTATTAATTATTTTATTATCATATGATTATGAAATTCAAGTGCTCGTGTGGATATTTGTATATGACAAGGAAATGTTGATTGTTATATCCATGTTGTATCACCAGGTCTATTAAATACTAACCAAAATCCTTGGTCGAAGGATTGGGCATGTATGCCACTAAGTGTTGGGGTTTGGGTTGAGAAAACACTTAGTGTATCGGTAGGTATACTAACTAATAACTAGAATCCTTAGTGAAAGGATTCAACATGTATGCTACTAGGTATTGTGCTTGGGGATGAGAAAACACTTAGTGCATATAGTTCGACTACTTATACCACCTAAGTGCCAAAAAAATCACACCTACCTTATTGGAGGTGTGTTTGAGGACATGTAGACTACCCTAAATGTGGGGATGTATGAGCTTGGAAGATAGGTAGATTACCCAAAATGTGTTGTTAATTACCTAAGCTTGAGGAGATTGCGATGATAATGGAGATTGTGATGGGAGTTGTGGTAATGGGAAATGGTGGAAAATAATATTCTTTTCGATAGAAGACTACTTGGATGGTAATTCCCACACTCGCTGGGAGGTGTGTGAGAGAGGGGGTGGGCTTATTTGGACTTGTACAAAAAGACTGCATGGAGTAGTGTGAGTGCTACTAGGTTTTGTGCTCTGGGGATAAGAAACATCTAGTGAATTGGAGTTAAATATTGAATTGACTAAAGACAACATGGAGTAGAATAGCCACATTGAGTGTTGTGCCTTTGGGGATGAGAAAACACTCAGTGTTGGTAGATTCATATGTGCCATTTTGTTTAATAGACACAATGAGTATTGTTCCTTGGGGCTAAGAAAACATTCAGGGTTGGTAAAGTCATATGTGGCATTTTATTTAATAGCCACACTGAGTACTATGCCTTGGGGATGACAAAACACTTAGTATTGGTAAATCCATAAGTGGAATTTTGTTTAATAGCCACACTACGTACTGTGCCTTGGGGCTGAAAAAACACTCAGTGTTGGTAAATCCATCCATGGAGTTTTGTTTAGTAGACACACTAAGTACTATGCCTTAAGGATGAGAAAACACTCAGTGTTGGTAAAGCAATTTGAGTTATTTTGTTTAATGGCCACACTGAGTATTGTGGCTTGGTGGTTGAGAAAAAAATCAGATAGTTGAGCTTGTAGATAAAGTTAGATATCATAGGGATCTATGTTCAGTGCTTGCCTTGGAGTTGAGAAACACTTAGATAATTCAGTTTAGAGTTATGATTTGTAGTAACTTGAATTTATGATCTACTATGATTTTGTTGTGATCTAAATTAAATTAGAATATAGTGTCAATTTCATAAAAAGAGGGTGTCTATGATGTAGGATAACCATGGAACTACCAACAAAATCATATGAGGTTGATTTCCAATCAAAAAATGACAACTTGATTATATCAGAATGTGCAAAAACACATTGGAGATAAAGACTTTAGGAACATGGTCATTGTGGTGACACCTAAACCTAGTGATATCCACTAATTTCCATGAAGGTCATGACTGATATGAGTATGTTAAGGTATGGATATGCCTTATTTATAAAACCTTTTCTTGGGAAAGGAAGCCTTGTCAAGGGATGGATTTCCTGAGGGGCTAGGAAGCATGGAAGGGTATTCCTGAACTTAGAAGGTAAGTGGCTACACAAAAATATGAACTATATCACTTGAGGACTGGGAACCAAAGAAGGTGATCCAGGTGGATATTGGTGGCCACCCACCTATTCCACTTGGAACCCCAACACTATTTTCTATCAATTTCCTATTTCATTAGCTTTCTATTTTTTGTATTTTCCAGGTCCTAAAATTTAAGAGCCATTTTGAGGCCCTAAATAACATTTTTTTTGGGAAATGGCCATATTCAAATGTTGTTTTCCTTAGATAGACATTTCTAATGGGATATCATGTGTGCCAAACAGAGATCATATGAAAAAGTTATAACCCTCGGGATTTTTCATTCCAACTAACCCCGTCATGTACCTATACCTTTTGGCACTTCATCTCCTAGGGTTAGGTTTTTGGATGCTTATGGTTTCTCATTGTTTATTCATAATAGAAGGTCTATGATCCTCATTGTAACATAGTTCATAAGGCATGTATCCATCAAATCTCTTCTCAGAGATAAGCTACCATTGCCCGAGCTAGATTTCTTTCATTGTGTATGGATTGTATCTATGTTCTTATTTTAAATTTGTATTTCATTTTTTTCTATCATAAATCTAAATCAGTGATATAAGAGACATATGTTATTTCTCCCTTTTTTCGTGCATGCCCCTAATGAGGTTGAGGTATAAGGAGTTGGGACTCGAACTGCTTGAACCCTTGCAAGAATTTCCTCACTGACACAACAACCTCCCATGGTGGAAGAGAATAAAGATGAGGGAAAATGAGATCCTATAAAATTTAAGCTCGAAGAAGCCCTCAAGCAATAGAGGAATGAGATGATGGATAATTTTTCCCATATCCTTTGGTGGGTACTAATGGGGGACACATCTTCATCTAACAGTCATTTTGGAGGTGTCAACCCCTTTAAGGTACAAGTTAATTTCGGTATTCCCATATTTGATGGCTAGATAGACGCATCTACTCTAAATAAATGGTTAAATCTACTAGAAGGATATTTTTCAGTCCATAATTTTTCCAAGAGAGAAAATATTAATTTTTCACTCCTTAAGGGTGCCCCCCATGTCAAAGATAGGTGGGAAATTTATTGTGAGAAAAGGGATGAGAAGGAATCCTCACTATTTTTTCAGTTGCACCATATTGGGACTCTTTCTCAAATGTTGTTAATGAACAATATTACCCTATTGGGAGATATGAAGACAAGTACATAAAATGGACCACACTACGGTAGGAAAGGGACTAAGAAGTGCCAAATTTCACAAATATCATTCATACCCTTGAAGGTGGGTATCAATGAATTTGAGTGACATATGGTGCTTAAGTACTGTGATTGTTTGCACAAATACATTTAGGAAAAAATGGAGTTCCTGTACATCTCCTCGCTTGGTGCAACATGCTGATATGTTGTCAAGATTGAGAAAAAATTTAAATAGAAGAAGAAAGAATTTGGATCTGTGAATGCAAAGTAGGGCAAGGCACCCCCAAACTACAGAACAAAGGACAAAGCCAAGGTGGGACAACCTAGGACAACCCATCAAATCCACAAGAAAAATAATATTAGTGGAAAGATGAAGAAAGACACAAGAAAGTGGCGTGAGTTCCACAAGAATCCCACTCACGACACAAGTGAATGTTGCACAAATAAATCACTTGTGGCTAAGATGAAATATTAAGAGTCATATGCATGTTCTAACTTTGATACAAAACCTGACAAGGGGAAATAAATCATTAATGTTGAACCCAACTCCACTGTTGCCACCTCCAAGTTCAAGAAAAGTGATCCCTAATCCAGAGGAGGGTGAGTGTCTCTTCCACTCACAAATGTGGGTGAATGGTGATCCACTGCATTTCATTATCAATAATGGGAGTCAAAATAACCTCATCTCAGCAAAGGTCATTAAGTGGTTGGGCCTTCTGACAACAACACACCTATAGCCATACACCATCAGGCGGTTGCACCAAGAGAAAGATCTTTGTGTTATCTAACAATTCCACCTGCCCTACAACATCAATCCTTTCACAGTTGAGGTATGGTGTGATTTTTCTCCCCTTGAAGTTTGTGTAGAAATTTGATAAAAAATATAATTTCTCAATATTTCACAAAAAATAAGAAGAGACATGATTCTACTTTACTGATTTGCAGAATGTAAATCACAATTTAGAACAACATGGATAGACATACAATAAGAAAAATCACAAATACACAATGATTTATAGGGGAAACCAACTGGGAAAAGCCCATCAAGCCTTTTTTCATTAATCAGTTGAATAGAGAAATTATTACAATTTCTAGTTCTAGCTCTGAGCTCAACCTACAAAAGAATAATTGTTCTCTCTGCTAACCTCTGGCCAACACTTAGCCAATTATTTTCTCACCAAGCCTCACATTTCCTTGTGAAAATCTTAAGGAAATTAGCCCTTATTATTTATGAATTTACTCCAAATTTATTGCGCAATTCCCAAGGATGGATATCCTAACTCATGCAACACATATACACTTAAAACTAGTCTACAACTAATGTACACTGCCTTGTCATCTCTATTTATGCTAATAAAATTCAAATTCCTTGCATGCATTAGCTCTTTTGGGTTGATTGATCAATTCACTGACATATCTCTAAGTTAGAATGTTTTCCCACTACACAACTGACCTTGAATTGACTCAATCAAAATTTAGAGGTCAGTTAATTGAATACAACTAAAAATAAATAAATTGGATTACAAAAATTTAGCAATCACACATGCATAATTGAAATCCAAAACCTCTAGCTTGAGCTTACTAAGCTAACTGAGTGACAAGATCCATGTCACGCTAGTTAACTACTTCCAAGTTGTCCCGTTGGTGTGGAAATTTGATTTTACTCAAATTTACTAAGGCTAAAGTCAAATTGAACCTTTATTACTACATTTTTTCAACACTTCCTCTTAGCAAGAAATGGATTTTTCACCACCCTATCTTGCACCTGTAGAATTAAAATTTACCTCTTGACAATTCCTTTTTCATGATGTCAACATCTTTATCCTCAGTTGGAATGTATTCTAGCAACATAATTCTCCTCTACACATAGTCCCTCAAATGATGATACCAGATATCAATGTGCTTGGATCTATCATGAAATACTGGATTTTTAGAGATCTTAATGCAACTTGATTATCACGATACATCACTGTTAGATCCATCTTCTTATTGAAAATACCCACAAGTATTTCCCTTGTCCAGATGGCCTCACATGATGCTTGACTTGCAACCATGTATTCAACCTTTGTTGAGTTGAGCTCCACAAACTGACACAGGAAAACCTGTGTATACCCACAGTGTGCATATAAAATGCATAAACTCTATTTGCCCCAGGAATTTCAGACTCCCTGTCGAGTCTGAATCTTCTTTAAAGAATTGATTAAGGCCCCATTAATTAAATCTCATGTAGAATGCTTTGGAACTTACCACAGTCTAACCCTTCATTCAATCCTTTCTATCGGGACTTTATACTCCCTCTTCATTAAACTTCCGTTAATATTTATGCCCGCACATATAATCAAACACCCACTCTATAACTTTGATTATATTGGACTTCACCCATAAAATCATCTATCGCTTTATTTCTATTATAGTCCCTATATAATATAAATACTCCACGAATCATACGTAAACTATACCTTTTTCACATTTCTTCGGTCTTTGCACATTGCCCGATGCATACCTTATTGCTATCGCAATCGTGGGGTTTCAAAAATCTTTAGCATATGCATTCAGAACTCCCGATTTGTAGGATACGATCACATTATCCATTCCACAACATTTATACATTCTTTCCCGATTCCCTATCTTTATCGCATTTATTCCCACCATTGGGTTTACTCCAACAGCTCCATTGCTCTTGCAATACTCGTAGATCCACTAACACATGACTCTTTATCACATTCGATATGCGATTAACAACCCGGATTCCAAATACAATAAAACCTCGTCCACTGCCTTCTCAAGTCCGCTCACATTTCACATCGCACTTTCGCATATTGCAATGGCTTAGAGCCGATACATTTACCATTGAATTTTGCGATGCAATCTAATCGTTGATTGCATCGGACATCACACTTCGCATATCGCACTTTCTTGAGGCCTGAAGTTTATTCACAATTGAAATGCTGCGATGTAGGGTTTATCAACGATCCTCCACCTTTGATCAAAGCACCCGATCCAACAGTTAGCAATGATCTCGCACGTTGAAAATCGTAATTTCTTAAGGCCAGTTCATTCACTCCTGTGATAAGTTGCGATGTGATTCCAATTGTTTCATTCTTTGTGACTTAATCTCATTCATTGATCATCTAGATCCAACAACCCATGTGCACCAACACTTCGCTTCTCATCCTTATCTTTACTTTGCGGTTTACGCCATCTCTTCAATGTTTTCTATGGTTTTGGGTTACTTCAGTGGTTCTCATCCTTCTGCTATTCTGTTGCGCAACTCCCTCTTGAGCTTAACTTCACATGTCTTTGATCACTATCACTCCAGGACATTACTTCGATCCTTCGAATGGATTCAAGCAACCCAATATGATTCTTTGTATCATTCTTCTTTCTTTTTATTTTTCCCAAACTCCACCTGCAATCTCTGTTACGCAGAATACTCAAAATCACACACAGTCTATATCTCAATTACTCAATACACACCTATGAACTCAAATCGAGTTGTTTGTAATAATAAACAAGTATTTACATAAGAGTTTCTCTTTGGCCTAATCTTCAATGTCAGTGGCCTTTGTTTCACAGTCTACCCATAGGCTTACAATCAAACCTATTTAACTCACACCTTCTAATTATCTAACCATCTAACCAACTATCTAACCTCTGGCTATGCCTTTTAGTCTTACATTTATACAAAAGGATTCTAAAACCAATTCTTGGTTTAGATCCATATCCTTCTCAACAAAATTCTAAAATCTCTTCCTTATCCCTAAGGATCCTCTCTAATCCATAAAATCATGAACTAACTCCTAATCCAAGATTTACAATTAATTCTCAAATCTCTCAACTATCCTAAATCTCTCATATTCTCCTACATTCGAGAATATTTACAAATATGTCTCACAATATTCAATTAAATCCTATTCTCATTAAAATCACTCAAAAGACTAAATAATTACATTAATTCAACACTTAGGAAACCAACTTCATTGAAAACACAAGACCTTCTATGTCTACTAAAATACAATGATACTATTGAGCTGAATGCTCCTGCATCAGACTCTCAAGGTTGAAAATAGTCATGGTCTCCTGATCATGTGCTTCTGATTTGTGTCCTCCTGGATCCCATACTTTGTTCTGTAGTCTTTCCTTGGTTGTTTCTATTGTTTGTTGTTGTTCTCCAGGTCTCCACACTTTATGATGCATTTCCCCACTAGTTATGCTCTCACAGTCTGTTGTTGTCTTTTTATTGTTGCCGCTTTGATTTCTTTCTGTTGTCTTATCCCTTTGATATTATTTTCTCATCAAATCCATCATCAATTCAATTTATATGTCCAACTCATTTCTTTGTTGGACTCTTTCCTCTTCCTCTCTTGCATATCCTTTGCAATCTTCATCAAGTTTTTTCTTCCCTACTAGTGCTTTCAGCCATTTCTCCAATAGCTCTAATTCTGTCTCCCATTCACTGATCCTTTGATGAGAATTTAGTCCTTCTTCTTTATCGATTGCCTCAACAGCTTCCCTGGTTATCTCCACTATGCCTATCATCATGATGAAATGATGATCATTTACTATGTTTTCAGCTAACATAGTCTATTCTTTAAAATTACCTTTAATCTTCTGTTGGTTACTTTCACTTTGTAGTTGTTGGTTCCTTACTGCCACCCTTACATCCTTACCCTCTTGTTTCTTCTAAACTTTGATTTCATCTCCAAATATCTTTTGTTCAATTTCTTTAATCACAGCATCACACTCATTCATTCTATGCATTGTTCCTGCAAACGAACTATTGGTTTGTGAACCAAAACACTCTTTTGTCCCCATGTCTTTTAAAGACCCTTTGCTACTTTTAAGTACTGCTGTAACCATTCTTTTTTATTTCCATTTCCTCCTAGAAACCTCTCCAGCAATTCAATTTCCTCCTTAAATTTAGCAAGTGCCTTATCACAATGGTCTTCATTTCCAGCTTCATCCTTTACATGGTCACTATTGCCCAGCGATTCAATTAGACTGCCTTCCATAGACAATTCTATTTCATTCATCTCCACATAAATAAGTTCCTGTTCAACATTTATAATTCCTGTATTTGCACAACAATGGTTAGTTTGAAAAATATATAGTTCAATAGCCTCAACTAACGTTTCACATACCAGCTTTTCAGGCTGATCTTCATCTCCTTCTTCCACAAGGAATTGTCCTTGTTTTGTAATAGTTCCAAATATCAATTCATCAATAATTTCTTTCTGCTGTAACAATTCAATATTTTCCTCATTCAAGAGGCATTCTTCATCATACTCTACTCTAGAATACTTATCCTCTGAAAGGTACTCTTCATCTTCTAACAGTACATTAATATGCTGATCCAAGTTCTCCTCTAAACTTTGGAAATATTTATCAAGTTTCATGACAACTTCATAAGGTTTCCAATCCTCTGCAAAACCTGCACTCACAAAACAATCATTATAATTAAAAACATACGACCTCAGTGTTTCTTCTTCCTTTGAAAACACTTCAGTATGTTTCTTTGAATTATCCCAATAGTTTACTGATCTCCATTCTTCATCTTCACCCAGAATTGCACCTGTTCTGGTTTACAAATGGAAACTTCCATTTCCAACTTAGCTTCTCCGAGTTTTCCCATCAACCACTTTACTTGCTTCTGTTGTATCCTTCTCTGTAACCTATGCCACTTCACTAGCTTCTTCCTTAATACCCAACCTTTTCTCTGGCTTTCCTCTAGTATCATCATCAATACATCAAGTTGTTCTTTCATCTTTGTAATTTCCTTGTCAAAATCCTCTTGACTCATTCTCTTGCCATTTACTTTGGCATCCTCCTTCTTCACTTTTCTTCTACTGTGGTTTTATTTAAAACCTCTGCTATGACTATCAATAGTCATCTTCTTCTCCATCTCTATGTTCATGAGCTGCTCACTCACTCACTATGGGTTGCACTAAAGCCTATACAAAATCAAGTCCTCCCTATTGTCACTTACATCACCAAGCTGTCGTTTGTACTTGGTCTTTTGCCAAGCCCTTGGTTCTCTATCTCTAGAACCTCCTTTGAGCACTTCTCTCTACTCCTTCTAGGCTTCAACTCATCTACACCTTCTAAGAACACAATTGTCCTCTTGTATTTCAATCACCATGAAATACTTGTTTCTGACCACCTCTTCTTCACTTATAAACTCTTACCAGCTTCCTTCATTACTTAGCAATTCTACCCACATCCTTTGTGGAATCGCCTTTGTGATATGCAACAATACCTCTATAGTAACAAGTCTCCTTCTTGCTACATATGCCTCACTAAGCTTCTCTCCTCTGAGCTCAGTCTATTAGCATTTCTCTGGTTCTTTTCTTGAGCCTCTTTGCTGACTAAAAATTCTACCAAACACTTCTTTTGTTGGAGTTGTTATCTCTAAGACAACTCTACCCAAAATCGCAACTATGGAGTTGCCTCAACAACTTCTACCCAATCACAGTTAGAAGTTGTTCTCAGTTTCTCTTGAGCACTCCTTGCTCTAGATTGTTGCAATATTCTCACCTTCTTATGCTGCTACCTGTGCATCATTATAAAGACCACACATTATCCAGTCTTCAAATCAGGTTAAAACAAAACATGTCATCTCACCTTCAAGATCTTTGCATGATCTTGTTCCATCATTTCCTGTACTTTGAATGGATTGTCCTCTATCTCTTTTATCTACAGGTTATGCTACACATTATCTTTGTGTGCCTACTGTTTGTAAGATTAGAATCTGATCTCCCTTGCCTGCATACACATCTTAACACATAACTCTGTTTTGAATTCTTTCAAAGAAATTTTCACCCCAAATTTCTTTGTTCGGCCTTAATACCAAATGTTTCAGCTACAATTCTGCTCTAATACCAAAATGATGCAAGAAAACCCACGTATACCCACAGTGTGCATATAAAATGCATAAACTCTATTTTCCCCAGGAATTTCAGACTCGCTGCTGAGTTTGAATCTTTTTAAAAAAATGGCTTAAGGCCCCATTAATCAAAATCTCATGCAAAATGATTTGGAACTTACCACAGTCTAACCCTTCATTCAATCCTTTCTATCAGGATTTTATACTCCCTCTTCATTAAACTTCCATTAATATTTATGCCTACACATGTAATCAAATCCCCACTCTATAAATTTGATTATATTGGACTTAAACCATAAAAGCATCTATCGCTTTATTTCTATTATAATCCCTATATAATAGAAATACTCCACGAATCATACGTAAACCCTACCTTTTCCACGTTTCTTTGGTCTTTTCACATTACCCGATGCATACCTTATCGCTATCACAATTGCTGGGTTTCAAAACTCTTCAGCATATGCATTCAGAACTCTCGATCTGTGGGATGCGATCACATTATCCATTCCACAACCTTTATACATTATTTCCAAATTCTCTATCTTTATCGCATTTATTCCCACCATTGGGTTTACTCCAACAGATCCATCGCTATCGAAATACTCACGGATCCACTAACACATGACTCTTTATCGCATCTGATATGCGATTAACAACCCAGATTCCAAATACAATAAAAACATGTCCATTACCTTCTTAGGTCCACTCACATCGCACTTTCGCATATCGCAATGGCTTAGGGTTGATACATTTACCATGGAATGTTACGATGCAATCTAATCTCCAATCACATCAGACATTGCACTTCGCATATCAAACTTTCTTGAGGCTCAAATTTTATTGACAATTGAAATGTTGTGATGCGTGATTTATCAACGATCCTCCACCATTAATCAAGGCACCAAATCCAATGGTTAGAAATGATCTCGCACATTGCAAATTGCAATCGCTTAAGGCCATTTCATTCACTCATGTGATAAGTTGTGATGTGATTCCAATTGTTTCATTCTTTGCGACTTAATCATGTCCATTGATCATCTAGATCCAATGGCTCCTGTGCACCAACACTTCACTTCTCATCCTTCTCTTTACTTTGGGGTTTACGCTATTTCTTCAATGTTTTCTGTGGTTTTAGATTACTTCAGTGGTTCTCATCCTTCTATTGTTCTATTATGCAACTCCCTCCTGAGCTGAACTTCACATGTCTTTGATCACTGTCACTCCAAGACATTACTTTGATTCTTCGAACGGATTCAAGCGATCGATTATGATTCTTCGTATCATTCTTCTTTCTCTGTATTTTTCCCAAACTCCACCTGCAATCTCTGTTATGCAGAATACTCAAAATCACACACAGTCTATATCTCAATTACTCAATACGCACCTATGAACTCAAATTGAGTTGTTTGTAATAATAAACAAGTATTTACATAAGAGTTTCTCTTTGGTCTGATCTTCAATTTCAGTGGCCTCTATTTCACAGTCTACCCATAGGCTTACAATCAAACCTATTTAACTCACACCTTCTAATTATCTAGCCATCTAACCAGCTATCTAACCTCTGGCTATGCCTTTTAGGCTTACATTTATACAAAAGGATTCTAAAACCAATTCGTGGTTTAGATCCATATCCTTCTCAACAAAATCCTAAAATCTCTTCCTCATCCCTAAGGATCCTCTCTAATCCATAAAATCATGAACTAACTCCTAATCCAAGATTTACAATTAATTCTCAAATCCCTCAATCTCTCAACTATCTTAGATCTCTCATATTCTCTAAATTCAAGAATATTTACAAATATGTCTCACAATATTCAATTAAATCATATTCTCATTAAAATCACTCAAAAGCCTAAATAATTACATTAATTCAACACTTAGGAAACCAACTTCCTTGAAAACAAAATACCCCCTATGTCTACTAAAATACAATGATACTATTGAGTTTAATGATCCTGCATCACAAACCCATGCTTCCTTCTATACCAGGAAATAACTTTGGACCCAACACTAAAGATAGCACCTAAAGTACTTTTCCTATCTCATGGATTCCCTACCCAATATGCATCGGTGAATCCTTGGAGCTTCACTCCCTTTGTCCTCCTATACCATAATCCATACTTGGTAGTGCCTGTGGCATACTGTAACATGTATTTTGTTTCTTGCGAATACAACATTGTAGGCCTCACCATAGCTTGACTCGGCTAGTTTACTACATAGCACATGTCAAGTCTTGTGTTCACAAGATACATCAAAGACCCCACAAGATTCTTGTAAATGGTAGCATCAACCTATTCACCTAAAATGGCATTGTCCTTCCCCTAGTTTGTAGCTAGAGGTGTATCCATGTGCTTACAATTATCCATGTGAAATCTCTAAAGTATTTAAAAGGCATACTTCCCCTGAGACACAAATAATTCACCATCACCTTGCCATACTTCCACCCCGATGAATTAATGCATTAGGTCCATGTATTTCATCTCAAATTCCCTTGTAATATCCTCTTTGCAAGATCATATTAGCTACTCATCATTTGTCAATATTAAATCATCAACATATAAAAAAAGAATAAGAAACTGACCATATACCATAATGTGATAGAGGTTTGCATCTAATTCACTTTTGATGAAGCCCAATCCACTAAGATAATTTTCAACCTAAGTGTACCATGCTCAAGGTGCCTATTTGAGACCTCATAATGCTCTCTTGAGTCCACACATGCGACTCTTGATCATATGTCTCAAATCCTTCTAGTTGTTCTACGTAAATCTCCTCCTTAACAAAACTATTGAGAAAGGCGATCTTCACATCCATGTGGTGGATTTTACACCCCATCTGCCAGCCAATGCTAGAATGGATCTAATTAAGGAATATCTTTTAACTAGTGCAAAACTTTCCTCATAGTCCACTCCTTCTATATGATAGAAGCCTTTGGCCACAAATTCTACTTTGTACTTCTCGATGCTCCCGTCAGCTGCATGCTTCAATTTGTAGATCCATTTGGAACCAACCACTTGTTTCCCTTTTGGTATTGACACTGCCTCCCATACAGTATTCTTCATGATGGATTCATATTCTTCCACCATGGCATCAACCCAAACAAGTTGAGAAAATTCTTCCTCGAATGAAGAAGACTCTTTTTCAATGAGTTTTGTCATGAGATCCATGCATCCAGTGTACCTATTAGGTGAATTCCTCTTCCTACACTATGATGTGGGGGCTCCCACATTCTCCCTTGCATCCTGTAACAATATATCAACTTCTCTAGTTCTCTTTCTCCCCTCTTTTGAAGATTTTGGTTGAGTGGGTGCCTCCACTTTGCCTTTTGCCTACTCCTCTGCATGTGGCTACTCCACAACCTTTTGGAGCACATCCCGAGGCTCCTCCTTCAGATCTAGAAGCTCCTAATCCAGTTGGATACTCAGATCTCGTTCCATAGAGCATATCATAGTGAGGGAAAATTTTAAGGATGGAAAATTATCTTGAAGTTTAAAAACATTGGCGAATCTCACTAGTCCCTGATATGAAAACTATAAAATGTTTATTGATATATTTGTAAAATTATTCAAATTTATAATGATTTTATATATAGTATCTATATAATGTTGGCCGCTTTAAGGTAAAATAATCTTATATTGTAAAATTTAGGCAAATTATTATAAGAAAAAATGGAAATTGGCAAACTTTTTTTTGGAAAAATCATGGAAAATTAACTCACCTACGAATATTAGCCCTCAAATTTTCCATTGCAATTTTCTCATCAAAATTGACATCTCTCCTCACAACTATTATCCTCAATGAAGGTAAATACACCCGATAATTGTGTGGATTTTTGGTGTATCCTCCAAAAACTCCCAACTCTGTTGTAGGCTCAAGTTTCTTCCTTGAATCCTTGTTGACATGACAATAAACTAAAGCTCCAAAAATTATGAAATAAGACACATTAGGCTTTCTCCCAAAGAAAGTTTCCTCCTATGTGATCATACCAAGTATTCTATGAGGGCTTCGATTATGAAAGTAGACTGTTGTGTTGCATGCTTCTGCCCATAGATGTAATGGCAACCTGTTGGGCGTGGAATCCCCCCAGAATATGATTTGGGGCTCAAAACCCAAGTTTTGGTCAAATGTATTGTAAGACTTCATGAATTGTGGATGTGGAGCACAAAGTATAGGTTGAGTCATAGGGTTTTCTGCCCTAAGTATTGTAAAGTAATGTAATGTCATGTCGGCCTACCCATGATCCATGGACCATGGGATTGTATAAATAGAGCGAGGCTCTAAGTTGTAAAGATAGTGAAGTAGAGAGATAGATGAATACAAATGGTTCAAGCATTGAGTAAGAGTCTAAGTGTATTGGGTCGTAGTAGTAGGAAGAGGCTCTGCAGCTGAGTGTGCAGAGGTCTAGTAGAGTCTGCAGTTGAGTGCGTGGACCCCTGCCACTAAGTGTGCAGGGCGGTGTCGAGTATGTAATCTAGAATGAAGACTAATAAAGAGAAGTTGATTCCAATTTCTATGCATCTACTTGTGTATTGCCTTCTTTACATTTATACTATTTTTTTTATCCCACGCACTTATATGATTATTGGATATACTACTAATTATCACTACTCTTACACAAATAATTTAAGTAATCGGGTAACAATAGGTTAAATAGGAGGGAACTTGGGTATAATATGGATCACACCCCGAGTAAGGTTGCGCAGAGGCAACATCACAGGTTGCAAGAGACTAATAGGTGTGTGTAATGACGTGCGCTTAGGGTCAAACCGCGGGCCTCCAGAAGCTCATCAAACATCCCTAGGGTGCGGAAACCTAGTTCTAGCACCCTCCCATACTACTTCGTGTGAGACCTCAGTCCGCGCTCCATGGACTGTTGCCGAAAGGGCTAGTAGTACCGGGATTTGCTTGGCTAAATCACCTCTGAACCTGGGTCAAGCCCATACAAGCCAACAAATGGTTTTGTTGTTGGGACCAGGATTTGCATAAGGGATGTCTAATGTCATGCCACTAGAATCCCACAACAAAAGAAATTGAAGAGTGGCTGGACAAGAAGATTCACGAGTTCGCGGCGCAGGAAAACAGAAATTCGCAAGTATCTAAGGAACAGTGGTTGGAGCACTACTTGTATATAGAAATCCACAAAATTTTCTTTGCATCCTTTCCTTTTGAGTTGTATGAGTGGATCACAAAGCTAGTAGATAGTCAGGGAAGGTGTAGGCTCGACAAACCAATCATGTGGACTTCAGAATTAGTGCGCAGACTAGAAGCATCAAGAGATAAGATCGCATGAGCTGTGGACCATTGGCTCAACTGAATTATAGGAGGATTTATCACTAAGTTCGTGGTAGATATGATCTTCAACTGCAGTGAGGTAGAGCAACGTTTCCTCAAGGGACCGCGAGGTAAGTATATTAAATCTTTGAAAACTTGGATTAAGATACTATTGTGTGAAAAGCGGGTTATGCAAATAAATTAATGTTTGGGACTATGTGAAGTGGGAAGATCTACAGAAGCGGAAGTAGTGAATAATTGGAAACCAGTCCCTTAATTTCCCCCTCATGGGAAAGCGAGGAGGAGCTCGCGAAAGTTTCTCTGAGAAGCGCGGTCAGTCTGATAAGGTAGCGCATTCCATGTTTACCACCTCCACCTACACTGCCACCCGTCTCACCCTCCTCACCTACATCTCCACCCACCCCACCTCCACCACCACAATAGTTCAGTATGGCAAGTGCGATCAAACTACTAGTATTAAGAGGAGTAGGGAATGAAGATCTGGACGAATTATGGTTTGTGGTAAGAGCAGTATGGGAAGCACAAGGGGTCATGGATGAAAATATCAAGAAGGCTACGCTGGTCAGCATGTTGTAGGATCGTGAATTAACATGGTTCATCAAGCATTCTAATGACCATCCAAATGTAGAATTGCAGAGATCCAGGCCATGCTGAACAGGGAATTTAGCAGGCCAAAGTCGGAAACACAACCAATCATCGAGTTTAAGGAGATCATGATGCTCCCGGGCAAGACCCCCTAGAATCTGGACCAAAGACTGAAGGGTATGATTCGTGAAGCCAACATGACGTTGATGGATGGACAACACTGCACATAGTTTGTAACATCATTAACACCGCACTTAAGGATGGCGTTGTCACAGCAAAAACTTTCCACCCAGGCTAAAGCTTTGGAGATGGTGATGAGATTACATGAGACCCTTATACAAGACCATGGTCTGGAATTCTAACAAATCCATGTGAAACTGCAAAATTTGTGTCTGGAAATGCATCGTTTGAAATAGGACAGGACACCTCGGCCAGAGGGATGCGAGGAGGTATGGTGCATAAAATGAAAAGGCCAGGGACATGACAAGGACCACTGTCAAATGTTCGTGAACTAATTGGTAGGAGGAGGGTCGATGCCATTAATACCTAAGGCACAGGCAGGGTCGTTCGCGGTCCCTACATTATGGTGCATGATCTATCAGATAGGAGGAAAATACACTACGAATAATTCTCATCTATTGCAGAAGTACACGCAGGCGTCCCAGTAATTGTTTTGTAGATTCTGCAGGTCGATATGCCATGATGAATGCAGCTGTAGAAGCTACGAACTAATGATGGATCGGACTCCTGCCTATAGGGTGCAGGCAGAAAACTGAGCCCTCGACCCAAATGTGAGAATGGCACGTGCTGGATTTCAAGGGCGCGATCGATGTCGAGGTGGAATGGAACCAGGAAGGGGTCGCGGACAGTTAATTTGTTATAATTACGGAGGGCCAGGGCACTATGCCCATGATTGTATAAACCCAACAAGGACATCATGTTTGTATTGTACTCAGTTTGATCATGAGGCAGAAGGTTGCCCTACACTGATAGTGAGACTACACGAAAAAATGGTACTTTAGCCCCCTTTGACTCAGAATTTGCAGATGATGAGGTCTGAGCTGCGCGAAGAAGACCCGAATGTAAACATGATGCTCAGGAGTGGTGTGACCATTGGCAATGATAAATGGAAGCAGCTAGAAGAAATTGTGTGGGTTCACAAGGCTCATACAAAGGAACCCGAATTTGATTTAGAACACGTGAAGGAGACATTCATGAAAGCTAAAAAGAGCTTCACGAAGGCATCCACTTCAAGTAGTAAGGATCAATTAGAACCAGGAATGGATCCCTCAATGCTCACTACCTTTCTGGAGACATGCATGAAACTGCTACGTGATAGCAAGGCAGTAAAAGGACTATAGGAACTTATCACTAGGTGCACGGGGTCAGGAGAACTGCGCATGGTCTGGGAACTTGGAAAGCATGCATTGTGAACAGAAAGGGAAATGAGGTTGATTGTGCAAATCGACGAATATGAAATGGATCAAGTAATCCTGGATCTTAGATCGGACGCGAATTTACTGCCAAAACAAACATGGGAACGCATGGGTAGACCTGCGCTACAATCGTCTCCTATTCAGTTATGAATGGCGAACCAACAGAAGATCTTGCCCATGGGAGGATTACAAGGGGTAATAGTAGATATTGAAGATGCGAGCACGCAGGTGGGTTTTGAAGTGATAGAGATTGTCGATGACAGTAAACCCTATCCCGTGCTACTAGGAATAGACTGGGCCACCAATATGAACAGAGTCATAAATCTGAAGAAGCGCAAAATGATCTTTGAGAAAAATTCACTATGCATAGTAGTACCTAGATCCAGCCAAAGGAGTGTGATACACTGAACCAATGCGCAAGGATGATAATTATGACGATCTCAATTGTATTTACAAGATAATCGTATAAGAAGAGGATTGGGTGAAGCTGACTATAGATGGAATGATTTCATGGGAGCGTGAAAGCTCCTACACTTTACATTTAGACGAAGAGATAGAGCGATGGTAGAATAGGTTGCACAAAGTAACAACGCTTAATTGCAACATGATGGTTAGATCACTATGCTGCGTGAAAACAGAAGTAAGGGATCTGCCGACATATGATGGGTTAACAGCAGTGAATAAATTCTTGAACAAATTTGAAAGCACAGTACCAGAAAAGTAGTTGTTCAATGCGCTGAAGTGAGCATTGCATGTAACACCTGCACGATGGTGGGGTACGCATCAGGGAAGTTTTGAAAATTGGCGTGGATGAAAAAGAATGATGCACCTACAATTTGAGAAACCACAGATACAGCTAGTAGACAAATATTACGGATGAGATGATTGTAGAGCTATAAAAAGGGTCTCTTTCACCTCTAGTTACCTCACATTAATATGTCAATCCGGGATCGTCTGGTTATTTCAAAGGGTGTCTCAGTCTGAGGCTTAGCATTTCTCAGAGTAATTCTTGTAGTACAGCTATTTAAAAGCTACGCAAGTAAATTAATGCAAATCTACAACTTAGCTACTTCAAAAGACCAAATCACACCGAGTATTGCATCAGCCAAAGGTTCGGCAGCAATAACCCATCTTTTTCATAACTGATGAGAATAGATCAGAGGTCTGGGAGAAAAATAGCAGATGTTGGGCTCGCTACATCCTGGGATCATTCTTAATGATTAGAAATGAAACAGCAGATAAATGAGATGGCAATAAAATAGAACAGCACATCAGCCAAGGGCTTGGTAGTAATAACACATCCCTTTCATAGCTGATGGGAGCAGATCACAGGTCTGGGGACCAAGTAGCAGATGCTGGGGTCCACTACAACCTAAGTCTGTCCTCAAGAAACAACAAATTAACAATCTGAAAATGGAACAGCAGTTTGAAATGGAACAGCAAATAAATGGAACAGCATGTAAATGGAACAACAGTTCAGGAATAGAACAGAAATCGAAATAAGCAATAACCGAGTTCTTTAAGTTCCAACTCTATTTAACCATGCCAATCAAAACACCAATCCCTCAATCTTATATGATAGAACAATATTATAAAACCTTAGAAACACAACATACTTAATTTGCTTCTGCTAAAACGCATACGATTGCATCTCACAATAAAGAATAGTCACATTCGATAACCATGTGAAACAGACTTTTCCAGATGACTTGTTATAATGCAAAACACAATCGTGAAGAATTCTGTAATAGAGTAATAGTGTCCTGTAGAAATTAATCAATACTTAAAGAATTGGTAAAATAACATAACATCGATATAAAGTTCAAGAACACGAAATGAGTTAATCACAACAGAGCATGTAATAGAATATTCTCAAAACACAGTAGATTACCAGATTACGTCTATGAATAAGCCACATGGAAACCACGCGTAATAATACAAGAGCAAGTGTCCTCCAGGGCCGGGCCCTTAGCCTCCAAGGGTACACCGCTTAAGATGGATCCAGGCTCAAAGATAAAAAGTGAACAAGTCTGTATTAAATCATGCAATAAAATTACAGGAACTTAAGTCTTCAACAGAACATAAAGATCATAGTCCAGATCTTTTCTTAAAAGAAATTACACCCCGTAACCAACAGTGTTATCCCTTTTATAGAAGAAATGGCGGAGACGTCTAGATACAGAAATAGGTAAATCAACGATCCCTCAGGATCTAAGATCCTGAGCGATTTGTAGAATCATTAATGCTGCATTACCTCTTCCTTCTTCTGTTTTGCTCTGGTATCTTCGCGTCCTTTCATGGGTTGATCCGTTTCGATCTGGTTCGCTTCCGATCTTCCGTCAAAGGGACAACAGTTAGCTTGTCTTTATCTTTACTTTTGAAATGGCCACCTTCCGCTTTTCCACCCTCCTGCACATAGAAATGACGATTATCAGTGCTTGTTATTAATCTCTCGTGTTTCATTATAAATTCTTATCATTATCTAAGTTTCCCATGCAAAAGGCTTTCGAGTTTTCATGAAAAGATACCGAAATGACCATCGAAACATACCTTCCTTGGTACTCCACACACCCCCGAGCTTACCCTTTTTCATGGCCTCATGAAAACATTGTAGTTGACATGCAGAGCAGTGAGGGAGTAGGCTGGAGATGGAATCTCATGTGGGGCCCTACACCCATGATGTGAAACTAGATGATCGAAGAAATGGCTTGTCTGGCCCTCGGGCATCTCATACAGGGCTTGGTATCCGGGTGCAAGATGCCAAATGATCGGACTCCGGAACCTATATCCTAACCAGGATGGCCTTGTCCTCAAAACAATTTCACCATAGAGGGGGAATCAGTTAGCAACAAGCTTGAAGTTTTCATACTTAAATGGCTCTATGAGCTGAATGTTCGGATTAGATACTCGATATCGAAATTTAGTTGCTTCAATGGCAGGGTCTTTGATAGAAGCAAAGAACTCAAGCCCTTGCCGAATGATTGATTCATGCATGGGACTGAGTGCTTCAATCACCCCTGGAGTCCTCATGAGATTTCTATGACTTCTCCATAACTGTTCCGGGTCTCTAGGCTCAGATCTTACCCATAGATCTAATATGTTTTCTTGTCTCTGAAATGCATCGTAGGCTTTAAGCCATTTAGTTTTATTGACTGCAAATGAAATGAATGCCTGTAATTGAATGTCTCCAACAAAAGGGCCAGGGTTTAGCTCGGTCTCTTGTTCTAGTACAAGGTTATGCGGATAAAATTCACACAATAACCTTTGTACTTTTACCCCATAATGCTTACAACAGTTTATAAAATCATCTATAGTGTTAATTTCTATGGGAACACCTGCCCTAACGGCCTTAATTTTCAATTGTAATTATCTTTCCAATAGAAACAGGGCATAATTTTTGGCAGGGGCTCTACATGCTAGGGCATCATTGTATAGAGCACACAAGGTATCCATTTGTTTAATAACTACATCTAATCTACGGGTTACCTTGGCAACTTTCTCTTGCTCCTTTCGCCATCCTTCGAAGGCTTGGCTTTCTGATAGGTTGACGTTCCTTAACTGCTGCTGTAATTCCTCATATTTTTCACGGGGGACCGTTTGCTCCCTGAGCTTTTCTGCTTCTTGCTGGGCCTGCTTCAAATGATGGTGAAGGGTTCTTATTTTTGGGTCCTTTTTCCATACATCCATGGAGGCTGGGAGTTTTACTTGGACTTTCTTATTACGCTGCTTTGAATTCATAACCCTTATTACTCCCGAAGATGGTGCCTCCGTCTGAACCACCTTATCATCTTTTTCAATTTTAACACGAACTCCAGCCCACTGTTGTTCCTTTTCAAATGGAACATCAGTTTGTTATTTTGTTTCAATTGGAACAACAGTTTGTCTTTCTGCTTCATTAGGAACAACAGTTTGTCTTTCTGCTTCATTAGGAACAGCAGTTTGGCTTCTGTCAGGGTTTTGAGTAGTGGAACGGCTTCTGGTTCTTCGCCTCTTATTCTTACGGGGTCTTATTGGCGTGGCCGAACCTTTTCTTGTTGAGGTCCCTACCCCCCTTTGTCTTGCTTTTAGAAGCCTAAACTGCTGATGAAGCCTGACTATCACGTTTAACAGTGTCCCTTTTTCCTTTTGTAATTCCCTTATTTCCATCAACTTCTCAGAAAGAATAGCTGACTGTTTGTTGTGGGATGGAGTGTGGCTAATTTCTGGATTTTCTTCTTGAGGTGGCTGATCTGGGGTAACAACCTTACTTGGCTCTGCTGTTTCTTGGGCCAATTCTTCTTCTACCCTTATTTCCTCCGGATTCTCCTCTGGTGCCTTCTGACTAGGAATGGGTTGTTCCTGCTTGATATTTTCTATTTCCTTTTCATCATGGACAGGTGAAATTTCTACTTCTGCTTCTTCCGTATGCACTTCCTTGGGTGCATCTTTTTCCTGGGTTTCTTCTTCGGCCTGGAGGTTGGATGGACTCAGGGGCTGGCCATACTCACCCATATTGGCCAGAATATTGGCCAATTCATCTTCCCCTATCGGGTTCTGTACTGGGCTTCCTCCCTGTTGTTCCATTTTCTCCTCCTGCTTGGGCCGCTCAACTTCTTTTTTCTCATCTCCAAACATAAGCTGGTAAGGTGAGTGGCCAGTGGTGCTTCTCCATGTTGTTCTATAAGCCCACAGTGCTTCTGGTAGTCTGGCAGCCCAATCACATCTATGTGATGCAACTCTTTTAGTTAGAATCGTTTCTATTATCTTGTTGCTGCTTTCTACTCGCCCATTTCCCTGTGGGTGATATGGGGTGGTCATTTTATGCTGAACATGATAATTGTTGAGTGTTGCCGCTATTCTGTTTCCAGAAAACTGTGGCCCTCCATCTGTGATTATATCTCTAGGGAGGCCATAGCGCACAAATAGATGGAGCAGGAACTGTATAACATATTCTTCTGTAGCTCTGGGCAAGGCTTCTGCTTCAACCCACTTGGTGACATATTCTGTTGCCACTAGAATGTATGTTTTCTGGTTTGATGGTGGGTTGATTGGCCCCACGAAATCAAGGGCCCATCGCTCAAATGGTTGAATGACTAACTGTGGTTTCAAGGGCATCTCATCTGAGTGACTAGGGCGTCCCGCCCTCTGGAAACTATCACATGGTTGGATAAATTTCTTTGCATCTTTAAAAATTGTGGGCCAATAATACCATGTATGTAACAATTTATGTGTAGTCCTGCGATCAGCAAAATGTCCACCACATGGTTGGTCATGGCACGCTTTCAATATATCAAATATTTCATCTTGTCGAACGCACCTCCTGATTTGCATGTCTGCCCCTGTATGAAACAAATAACCTCCCATCCAGGAAAATCTGGTACTTCGCTGGACAATCTGTTTCCGCTCATTAGGGGTTAGATGTTTTGGTAACTTACCTACTGCTAGGTAATTGGCGACATCAGCATACCAGGGTGTTTGAACAGCAACAGCAAAGAGATGCTCATCTGGAAACTGATCTTCAACTGTTACTGCATCGACTGGTTTTGGAATTCTTGAGAGGAAATCAGCTACCGGGTTTTCTTTGCCAGGTCGATCCTTGATTGTAATGTCAAAATCCTGCAATAAAATCAGCCATCTGGTTATTCTGCCATTTGTGATAGGTTTATTCGCTAAATACTTTATAACAGAATGATCTGTGTACAAGATAACGGGATATCCCGTGACGTAATGTCTGAATTTATTGATAGCATGTATAACAGCTAGAAATTCCTTTTCAGTTACAGTATAATTTAATTCAACAGGGGATAGATTTTTGCTAATGTAATAAATGGAGTATGGCTTTCTATCCTCCTCCTGGCCAAGGACCGCTCCAATGGTTGTATCTGAGGCATCGGATGATATCTGGAATGGCAAATCACAATTTGGTCTGCGAAGGACTAGGGCTGTAGATACAAGATTTTTCAGGTCATTGAAAGCACGTTCACATTTCTCTGTCCAAAGGAAATCAATATTACCAGTTAGTGCATAAAATGGTGCAACAATACGTGAATAATGTTCTATAAATCTTCTGTAATAACCAGAGAATCCAAGAAAGCTACGTACCTCTGTTTGAGTAGTAGGAGTAGGAATAAGCAAAAGTATTTGGATTTTGGTTGGGTTGACCTGAATGCCGGCTGCTGAAGTATAGTGTCCTAGAATAAGTCCTTATGTCATCATCATGTAGCACTTTTCATGGCTTAGACAAAGCCTGGTATCTATACAGCGTTATAGGACTTTTTCTAGTGTTTCCAATGCTGGATCAAACTCCTCTCTGTATGGAGTGAAATCATCCATATATACTTCCAATCCTTCATTTATTAGATCTGCAAATATGCTAAGAATAGCCCTTTGGAATGTGGTAGGGGCATTAAATAAACCAAAAGGTAAAACTCGGTAGGCAAACGTTCCCCAAGGACAAGTAAAATTAGTTTTATCCTGATCTTCAGGGGCAATCTGTATTTGGTTATACCCAGTGAAGCTGTCAAGAAAAGAAAAGAATTTCTTGCCTGCCAAAGTATCCAATACTTGATCGATGAATGGGAGAGGAAAGTGATCTTTCTGTGTTGCCTTGTTTAGTTCTCTATAGTCCACACAGATTCTCCGCTTCCCATTCTTTTTTGGTACCACCACAAGCAGGGAGACCCATTTACTATCAGAGATGGGGTAGATAAAGTTAACATCTAAAAGTTTTTGGAGCTCAGCTTTTACTACTTCTTTTAGATGAGGGTTTAGTCTTCTCTGAGGTTGTCTAACAGGTTTTGCATC
>APFE031209942.1:99329-134851 GCA_000404065.3 Pinus taeda | reverse complement strand
TGAGGATCAATTCCTTTCATATCGGGGTAATCCCATGCAAATGCATCTTTATATTTTGTTAAAATATGGATGAGTTTTATTTCTTGTTCCGGTGTAAGGTTGGTGTTAATGTTTAAGGTCTTCCCAGGTTTGATTTCTACTATTTTACTATTTGCAACTGAAGTGACAGGGATTGTATGGTCATGCACATCTTTCAGAGGTTCCTCTTCTACTTCGTTATCAAATGTTGCTTTTATCATATGACACTGGGTATGAGATGTGAATTCAGTTTGACTAGTAAAGTTATTGATGGCATCATCTTCTGTTTGATTTTTGAACTCTAGCGCCTCTTGTATAGTTAATGGAGATCTAATGTTGTCAGTAAGATATGATACAGGGTGCCTATTAGTTTTGACTATTGTGATGCTTGGCTGCGCTGGGGGATATAGTACTAAGTTCTTAATATCTACCCCCTTAGTTATGATCATGTTTCCTTGCCGGCAGCCAATATAGGCATCAACAGTAGCGAGCCAAGGCCTTCCTAAGATCAATGGATGTCCATCTAGTCGGGTTTTAGGGTTTATTATCAGAAAGTCAGTTGGGTATTCCCAGGAATCAACTGAGACCATAACATCATGTAGTATGCCTTCTGGTCTAACCACAGATCGATCAGCCAATTCCAGCAAAGTTGAAGTGGGTTCTGCAGATGTAATTCCTAATTTTTTGCAAGTAGAAGTGGTCAATATATTAATTGCAGCTCCAAGATCAACTAAAGCATTGGTTAAGGTTTTGTCATAAATTTTAACAGTTACTATTGGGTTGCCTGGGTCTTCATACTTAATAGGTGTTTCCTTTCCTGATAATAGGTCAGATAAAGTATCGACTACTTGAACTCTTGGATTAACTATTACATTCCTTCTCGGTCTTTTTATGCACAATTCCTTGATAGTTTTAGCGTATATCAGGATAACCTGAATGGCCTGAAGGAATGGGATTTTTATGTACAAATTTTGTAATTCTCCCAGAATGTCAAAATTGGGTTGCTGTATAGGTTGAGGTATGACTAAACGTTCTGGGAACGGAGGAGAGGATGTAGTTGCTTGATTCTGAGTTTGTTGTCTGTTTTCATCCTCTTCTTGTGACATTTGTTCTTTAGGTAACTGATCTTCAATCTGATCTGTTTTGTTTCCCTTTGTTTGAATAATACGCCCAGATCTTAGTTGCAGATCATTGCACTCCCTCAGATCGGGTCCTTCTTCTGGTGTTTCTAAAATTTGGAGTGCTTGGACCGGTCTGTTATTTGGATTGGGATTGGGTTGGGTTGGGAGTTGGGGTCTGAGATTAGATTGGGGATTTTGCTGTAAAGCTGGCAGTGTAGGTTGAGGGAAAGGAATGTTTCCTACTGGTTGCTGTGTTGGTCTCTGCCAATTATTCTGCCAGACTGAACTTTGTGAAGTGGGGGGAGTCCATTGCGGTGGATATGGGCTGTTCTGCCAGTATGGTGGGGGTTAAGGAGGATTCGACCAGCCAGATTGGCTTGTCTAATTTAGCCACGGGTTTGCAGAAGGGTATGACTGTGATGACCAATTTGGAAATGGGGGTTGAAACTGACTTTTCCATGTATTATATTGTTGAGGATTGTACTGTGGATATTGAAAAGAAGAAGCTGGGTCTGAAAACATACCAGGTTGTTGTGGCTGCCACTAACGACGCTGGTTAAGTAGATATACTGCCTCTGGTTCTTCTTCTGCTTCTTTATATACCGCTTTCAGTCCAGGTAATGAGGGGAAATTTTCTGTAGAATGATCCCTTGTACAAATGGCACATGTCTGAACTGTGTCTAGTGGACACTCCTTATGGCTATGCTTCTTCCTGCACTTGGGGCAGAAGATTGCTAAATTCTGTTCTGCCTCCATTTGTTTCTGCTTAGCCTGTAAAACATCCAATTGTGTAGTCAGTGTTCCTAGTATATCAGTTTTAAAATTTTCAAATAAATTCCCAATTTCCACACGTGTTACTCCTTCTGATGAAATTTTGTTTTCCCGTGCAAATCGATCATGTTCTGCTGGTTTGATTCGTGTACTGTCTCTCGAACTCCTGATACATAAATCAATTATGTCAGCAAAACTTTCCTGATATATATCCCCTTTCCCCATAATGTTTAATGTTTCAATCCGTTGTTCTTTCATGCCCCTTATTAATGTTGTTTTCAACACATTGTCAGGCAAAGGCAACGATGCATAAGGGGATATTTGCAGATTATACTGGAAATGCTCCACGTATTCCTCTAATGTTTCATTGGGTCTAGCTATCATCTGAAATATTTCATCTTTTAGTTCTCTAGACCTACAGTAATCTTGATATTTCTTTAGGAAAGATTCTTTCATTTGTTCCCAGTTGTTTATAACTCCACCACCTAATCCCATAAACCATCTTAAAGCTGCCCCTTTCAAAGTGGAGGGGAACAAATTTAGTTTCTGGGGGTCAGTGGTCTAATCATATCCCCTGCATAGCACATCAAATTCGAATAAGAATGCATCAGGGTCCTCTGACGTAAGTCCGTGAAATGTAGGAATGTGTTGAAGGGGGATTGCTTTTTTGGGTGTTTGGCAGATTTTGAGCCATTGGGTCAAATATATGCCAATAACCTTCCGGAAGATCTAAGAGGGTATTCCTAGGTTGAGGAGGAATGTTTTTAACAGGGACAGTTTTAATAGCACTTCCTCTATCTGGAATTCTCGTCTGAGAAAATAGGGTGTCTTCAATAATAATTTTTACCGCGCTCCCCTTGTCTGGGCTATTTAATGGCTGAGTTATCCTAGGAGAAGATCTTGGCTCTCCAATTTCCCCTGTTTCCCCTTCTCCTTCACAAAGATTACTTAGATTTCCTTCCTGCAGTCGTTCTGCAATAGAATTTTCAATTTCTTGAAATTCCTATTCGTCAGTCTGACTATGCACCTCAGCAAAGGCTTCAGATGGTGAGCCTGAGGCCTGAAGGGAACTAGTAGTTTGTTTGGAAGTAACTTTACTGGGTCCTACTGAAGGCTGAGATTCGGCTTTCTTATAGATTTCGTCTATGTATGTCGATCGACCAAGGGTCACCAGTCCCTTAGCTTTTTCTGGTTTTCGTAACAGTTTGGGATTTTTCTCTAGCTTTTTCTGCTTAGTCATGCACTCAATTTAACTACCAAGTTTTAAGAAGATAACAAAAAATCTGCAGGAAAGCGGGCAAAGGAGCAGGGCTTTTACATGCTCCACATGTAGGTTCTTACCTTCCATTTTCAAAACCCAATTCTTCCCTAGCAGGTTCGTACACTACTCTGAAAAAGACAAATGGCTACACTCCTTCCCCGGCAACGGCGCCAAAATGTAGAGCTATAAAAAGGGTCTCTTTCACCTCTAGTTACCTCACATTAATATGTCAATCCGGGATCGTCTGGTTATTTCAAAGGGTGTCTCAGTCTGAGGCTTAGCATTTGTTAGAGTAATGCTTGTAGTACAGCTATTTAAAAGCTACGCAAGTAAATTAATGCAGATCTACAACTTAACTACTTCAAAAGACCAAATCGCACCGAGTATTGCATCAGCCAAAGGTTCGGCAGCAATAACTCATCCTTTTCATAACTGATGAGAATAGATCAGAGGTCTGGGAGAAAAATAGCAGATGTTGGGCTCGCTACAGCCTGGCATCATTCTTAATGATTAGAAATGAAACAGTAGATAAATGAGATGGCAATAAAATAGAACAGCACATCAGCCAAGGGCTTGGTAGTAATAACACGTCCCTTTCATAGCTGATGAGAGCAGATCAGAGGTCTGGGGACCAAGTAGCAGATGCTGGGGTCCACTACAGCCTAATTCTGTCCTCAAGAAATAGCAAATTAACAATCTGAAAATGGAACAACAGTTTGAAATGGAACAGCAAATAAATGGAACAGCAAGTAAATGGAACAGTAGTTCAGGAATAGAACATCAATCGAAATAAGCAATAACCGAGTTCTTTAAGCTGCAACTCTATTTAACCATGCCAATCAAAACACCAATCCCTCAATCTTATATGATAGAACAATATTATAAAACCTTAGAAACACAACATACTTAATCTGCTTCTGCTAAAATGCATAGGATTGCATCTCACAATAAAGAATAGTCACATTCGATAACCATGTGAAACAGACTTTTCCAGATGACTTGCAATAATGCAAAACACAATCGTGAAGAATTTTGTAGTAGAGTAATAGTGTCCTGTAGAAATTAATCAATACATAAAGAATTGGTAAAATAACATAGCATCGATATAAAGTTCAAGAACACGAAATGAGTTAATCACAACAGAGCATGTAATAGAATATTCTCAAAACACAGCAAATTACCAGATTACGTCTATGAACAAACCACACGGAAACCACGCGTAATAATACAAGAGCAAGTGTCCTCCAGGGCCGGGCCCTTAGCCTCCAGGGGTACACCGCTTAAAATGGATCCAGGCTCAAAGATAAAAAGTGAACAAGTCTGTATTAAAGCATGCAATAAAATTACAGGAACTTAAGTCTTCAACAGAACATAAAGATCATAGTCCAGATCTTTTCTTAAAAGAAATTACACCCCGTAACCAACAGTGCTATCCCTTTTATAGGAGAAATGACGGAGACGTCTAGATACATAAATAGGTAAAACAACGATCCCTCAGGATCTAAGAGCCTGAGGGATTCACAGAATCATTAATGCTGCATTACTTCTTCCTTCTTTTGTTCCGCGCTGGTATCTCCGCGTCCTTTCTTGGGCTGATCCGTTTCGATCTGGTTCGCTTTCGGTCTTCCGTTAAAGGGATAACAGTTAGCTCGTCTTTATCTTTACTTTTGAAATGGCCACCTTCCGCTTTTCCACCCTCCTGCACATAGAAATGAAGATTATCAGTGCTTGTTATTAATCTCTCGTGTTTCGTTATAAATTCTTATCATTATCTAAGTTGCCCATGCAAAAGGCTTTCAAGCTTTCATGAAAAGATACCGAAATGACCATCGAAACATACCTTCCTTGGTACTCCACAATGATCCTGCGCACACACCTCGTAAAATGGAACAAGGTCTACGGGGAAGAGCCACAGCCTAAATGGGTACATTCATTCTATCATACCCTGGATGTCATACCCATGAATTGGTATACTGAGATGGAGCTCCACTATGGTACGAACGAATGGGATGTCTTGCGAGAGGGATTTCTGTTAACATTCACATTTCAAGATCATTGGTCAGATACTCTTGATGATGTGCTATAGGCAGTAAAAGCAGTTATCTTCAAAATACCCCAAGAGCTAATGGAAGTACTTCAGCTAGAATGGGTGACACAGTTGAGCTGCGCGCTAGAGTGTTATAACATAAATGTTGAGGAGGATGATGAGGACCCACAAAATATTAACATTTCATAAATGGAAGGTTGTCGTGAGATTCAAGGACCATCACTTGAAGTCCCCAACATCACCACGCTGCTAAAGACAAAGCAGGTTAACATTGGAACGGAGGCGGAGCCGAAGTATGCAACTCTTGGAGACTATTGGGGCGATGCCACAGCGGATAAGGTCATTGAGTTACTCTGCAAATACCAAGACTTTTTCCCGACCAAAATTACAGACTTAAAAGGGATCGTTGGCGACTTAGGCATGATGAAGATCACCCTAAAACCTGACACGAAGCTAGTTAAGAAACGACCTTACAGCTTGAATCCAAAGTATAAATAAAAGGTCTGTGACGAGTTAGAAAAAATGCTCGCAGCTAAAATTATTAAACCAATGGAATAATCCGACTAGGTGAGTCCTATGGTAGTACAAGAAAAAAATAGAAGGGAAAAATAGGAATATGCATGGACCTCAGAAAGCTAAATGACGCCTGTGTACATGATCCTTTCCTAACACTATTCACAGATGAAGTACTTGAGAATGTTGGTGGTCAGGAAGCATACTCGTTCATGGATGGGTTCTCAGGGTACCATCAAATCAAGATCGCACTGGAAGATAGGAGCAAAACAACCTTTGCAACAAAATGGGGTTGCTTTCAATACACCGTTTTGTCGTTTGGACTGAAGACGCGCCAGCTATATTTTCGCGCATCGTTGTGGTCGTGTTCAAAGAATACATCCACAAGTTCTTGGAGGTCTATCTGGATGATTGGACTGTCTTTGGGTTAATTAAGCACCATGTAGCGAGCTTACGCTTGATGTTGGATACTTGCCACCGACACTAGATTGCGCTGAACCTGAAGAAGTGCACATTCCTCATTCCCTTTGGAAACCTGTTGGGACATGTGGTCTACAAATAAGACCTGATGGTGGACCCTATGAAGATTGTCATTATTCTAAATTTGGAAGCACCGTGAAGTGTTAAAGAACTACGTGCTACTTTGGGACACACTAGATACTATAGGAAATTCATCAAAAGTTATGCCTAAATAACAGCGCTGATGGAAAAGCTATTGAAAAAGGATGTTACATATTGCTGGAATGATGATTGCATGAAGAGTTTGGATGTTTTGAAGGGGAAACTGGTCTCCGCTCCAATCTTGGTCTTCCTAAAATGGAATGTGGAATTTCATGTACATGTCGATGTGTTGTGTATTGCACTGGGAGCCATACTCACACACGAGGGAACGGAGGGCATGGATCACCCAATTGTGTTTGCAAGTCGGAGATTGTCCAAAGCAGAAAAGAACTATTCCACCACTGAGCGCGAGGGGTTGGAAATGGTGTACATGATCCAAAAATACCGACACTATTTACTCAAGGGACATTTCAAGATGTACACCGACCATTCCATGTTGAAATACCTGGTAAACAAGCCTATGTTGGGGGGGCGCATATGCAAATGGCTCTTACTATTTCAAGAATATTATTTTGAGGTCATAGTCAAGCCGAGACGCCTAAACGCACAACTAGATCACTTGTCACGAATTGAGACAAGCGAGGAGCCAACAAATTTGGAAGAGGGATTACCTAATGCACAACTCTTTGCAGTGCACGTCGCGGACTTACACTTCAAAGACATAATCCATTTTTTAACAACAGGGACTGCGCTGAGGGAATACTCAGTCCAACAGAAGAGGGAATTGGTGGTGCACGTGGTATACTTTTCTGTCATCATGGGGCACCTCTACAAAATGGGCAATGATGAGTTATTGCGAAGATACATACCTGGATTTGAACGAGGTCAGATCCTCGCAGAAGCACATGGGGGCACTATAGGAGGACATTGTGTAGGACGCACGACTGGACAGAAGATTCTTCGTGCAGGGTTATGGTGGCTGACCCTGCACCAAGATTTGAAAGCGTACTGTAAGGCTTGCAATATATGTCAAAGGACTAGAAAACCATCATGAAGGGACGAGATGCCACTAAATCCATAAATGACATTGCAGTCGTTTGAAAAATGGGAAATCGACTTTGGGAGCCCAATAAAACCTTAGGGAAAGATGGGTGTGCGCTACATCATCATCACGATGGAGTACCTAACACGATGGGTGGAAGTGCAGCCGGTCAGGGACTACACGGTCTCTATGGCTACGAAGTTTTTGTTCGAAAACGTGTTGACATGATTTCGATGTCCGAAAATCTTAATGAGCGATCACGAAACACATTTCCTAAATGAAACCATCAGCGCGCTCACAAAAGAGTTCCAGGTGTATCATTAGAAAATTACACCATACCACCCACAAGCCAATGGGACAGTAGAGGCATTCAACAAAGTACTGGAGACTGCACTGGCCAAAGTATGTAACGCATAGAAAAACGACTGGGACCTGCGCGTACCTACCGTATTATGGGTGTACAGGACAATGTGCAAGAAATTTATGGGACAGACACCTTTCTGGTTAGTCTATGGCACGTAAGCTATCATGTCGATGGAATACATCATACCTAGTCTACGAATAGTAGTGCTCATAGGTATGATGGACCGCGAAGCTCTGGAAGAAAGGCTCGTGCACTAAGAAGAACTTGAGGAAGAATGGTTTCTGGTTGGATTTCATCAGCAGGTACAAAAGTAGTGAGAAAAGGCATGACACGACCGCCATATCAAGTTGCACACCTTCAAGGTAAATGACTTAGTGTTGTTGTATGACAGCAAGTTTGAAAAATTTCTGGGAAAATTCAGAATGCACTGGCTGGGACCATATGTGGTTAAGGATGTCACAGATGGAGGTGTGATCCAACTAGTCAAACTAAATGGAGATCCCTTCTCAGGCAAAGTAAATGGCAGTTGCTTGAAACCCTGCACAAGTGGGCCAGCTCTCTAACTAACCGGCTGAAGCATAGTCTTCGCGACCCAAGGAGCCGGCCAAGGGCGCAGGACTATAAACACATGCAATAGATGTCAGTACCAAGGTAAGGACACAATTTAGACATGGATGATTCAAAAACAAGAATGCAGCAAGTACAGTAGGTAGCGGCTCAGTGCGCTGCCAACATTCAGGCCGTCGGGACTGGTTGGAGGGGCTATGCGCCAAGATCGTCGTGCCAATAGAGTGACTTGGGTATGAGTCATGATGATTGTGTTGGGGGCCTATTGGGCATGGAATCCCCCCACAGTATGTTTTGGGGCTCAAAGCCCAAGTTTTAGTCAAATGTATTGTAAGACTCCACGAATTGCGGGCGCAAACCACGAAGTATAGGTTAAGTCATAGGGTTGTCCGCCCTAAGTATTGTAAAGTAATGTAATGTCATGTCGGCCTACCCATGGTCTGTGGACCATGGGATTGTATAAATAGAGCGAGGCTCTAAGTTGTAAGGATAGCGAAGTAGAGAGATAGATGAATACGAATGGTTCAAGCATAAAGTAAGAGTCTAAGTGTATTGGGTTGTAGTAGTAGGAAGAGGCTCTACAGCGGAGTGCACAGAGGCCTAGTAGAGTCTGCAGTTGAGTGCGCAGACCATCTGTAATCTGGAATGAAGAATAATAAAGAGAAATTGATTCCAGTTTCTGTGCATCTACTTGTGTATTGCATTCCTTACATTTATATTTTTTTGTTTATTACACGCACTTATATGATTGCTGGATATATTGCTAATTATCACTACTCTTACATAAATAAGTTAAGTAATCGAGTAATATTAGGTTAAATAGGAAGGAACTTGGGTATAATGCGGATCGCGCCCTGAGTAAGGCTGCGCGGAGGCAACATCATAAGTTGCGAGGGGTTAATAGGTGCGCGTAGCGACGTGTGCGCAGGGTCAAACCACGGACCTCCAGAAGCTCATTAGACATCCCTAGGGTGCAGAAACCTAGTTCTAGCACCCTCCCATACTACTTCGGGTGAGACCTCAATCTGCGCTCCGCGGACTGTTGCCGAAAGGGCCAGTAATACAGGGATTTGCTTGGCTAAATCACCTCTGAACCTGGGTTAGGCCCATACAAGCCTATTAGAGCCTAGATTTACCTCAGGTTGAAATGGTAAGCTTCTAGGTCCACATCAAACCATGCTCAGCCTCGTAGTTAGCCCTACGAGGACAGGAGAGGGCTCTCTCTAGGTCAATCTCAACAAAAGATAATCATATGGGGATTGAGATGACTAGTTTAACAACTGATATTAGGCTAGGTATGTAGTGCAAGGATTTGATTTGATATTTGGAGGTTTTTTGCTGGAAAAAGGGAAAGGCAAATTTGGGTCTGGGGATGGGGCCAAATTTTTGCAGAGTTCTGGTTGGGGCAAGATAGGCAATAGTTTTGATGCTTTAGATTAAATGAATGGATAGAAAAGACTATTGAGGAGCTGAAGAGGGCAAGAGGCTGCAAGAATCCTCTCCAAACAGATGAAAACACGTAAAGCTAAACAAAAGTTTAAGGCAGAGCACAACAAGCCAACGAATTCTACCTTTGTCACTCAATTTGTTTAATTTCAGAAGAAAAGAGAAAGGAAATAGAATACATAAAACATCAATGGACTTACAATTTACATGAATAAAAACACCATCAAAACACAGAGCCATAGGGATCCCAACAAGTGCTGCAAAACCCTAGTCTTTCCTTTCCCAAAAATGCAGAAACAAAATGTACAATGAAGTGCCAAGCAATGCCAAGTGTCCAACCATGATAATGACTAAAAAACAACATAATATAGAAAAACATAGCTCCTCCTTTCCTCTAGGGGTCTAGCTCACATTTTTAGGAGCTGATCCAACTGATCCTAAACTGAGAACTGGAATCTAGGCAACATAACATGATATCTCTAGAAACAAGGAAACTAATTCATTCAGTTTGAAACAACTTCTAAGCTGATGAATCTACCTCTACAAGTAAAAATCCAACATATTTACATCATTATACATAAAATTTTATCAAATTACATCATATATTTTCCATTAGGAAAGTAAAATAGTCAAACTAGGCAAAACTGGGCGAAAAACAGAGTAAAACTGGGTCAAACTGGCAATTTTTCCTCTATGCACCATGCCTGTTTGGACCCACTTTTGGAGGCCTTCCTAATGTCCAAATCAGCTCCAAGTGTGCTCGTTGGAAAGGTCTCTCCGTCTACTTTCCAGCTAAAGTGGAATTTTTCAATTTGGCCTTCATTTTCCTTGTCAAAACTCCAATCTCCCAAGACTACTTCCTGTGTGTCAAAATATGGGCAGTGAGATCATTTTTTGAGTGGTTTTGACCTCTTTGAGGGCCCAAAACCTGCCCAAATTTCTTGGCCATGAACAAGAAACCATAATTTTTCATGCCAAATCCAGAAATGCAAAGTTTTTGTAATTTGGAGCTCCCTAGCAAAAGCGAGCGCCACATGGCGCGGCACATAGGGAGGAAAACCCTATTTTTTAGTGCAAAAAATTTTCAAAATGCAAAAATTGCTCCAAATTTCTTGAAATTTGGGCTGGACCTTCTCTATCAAGAGATATGATGGGCCAAGGATGCCTCGGCCAATATCCAGATTCGATCATGCTCTTTTTTCCTCTTTTTCCTTTTTGGTGCCTTCCTTAGTTTTTCCATTAAATTCCTTATTCGTGCCTTGCAAACCTTGTTCCATGCCATGTAGTGAAAATCCATGTGTCTCAGCAATGCTTTGTCTCTATCGGCCTTGTCCAGTAGTCTCTCCAAGTGGATGTTGACTCTCTCGAGCCAAGACTCCCGATGAGCGGTGATTTCTTGCTCAAGTGAAGTAAACCCCACCCTTCTCCTTTGGGCAGCTTGGCGATTCTCGAATATGCTTGCCACCTCTATGAGGCCTCCTGGGTGCGTGTACCTCTGTGGAAGAGTCACTGTGTGTCTTTTTTTCATGATCATATGACGAATCAGCTTCCATATCTGCTAGAAAGTGAGTTTTCTTGATGAAAAATAGGAAAATTATGGTGTTTCTTGATTAGTGCCACCAAGAGAAAAGTGATATGAAGGGCTGTGGAGGGAGGGAAAAATGAGGGATTTTAGGACTATTAGGATAGGGTTTATTTATGGAAACAGGGGATTAGGGAGTGATATGGGTGTTTTAGGGATAACAGATAGGGTTTTGGGAATTTGTATTTTAGGAATTGGGAAATGGGAATTGGGATAGGGATAGATGATTTTTAGGAATATGAGAGTTTAGGGAATGTGAGGAATAAGGTGAGAGAAAAGGAGTGAAGGAGTGAAAAGGTGAAGGAATGGGAAAATGTACTTGGCAGCCATAACAACCAATGTAAACCCTAGGCTAGCCCTACTAGGTAGCAGTTTCTTGGGAAATGTCAAGAATGTAGGGTTTGATTTTTCCTTTAGACAATCACCATAAACTTTATGAAAAACTCCTTTACTAGTAATGGAGAGATCGTAGCTTACATGCACAATAGGAGTCATGAACAATTTTGGCAATTTGAGAGAGATTTAGAGTGAAACAGGCTTGGCAGCTTTACGTTCTGCGCCACAAGCCCAATGCACCACGCCTTCCCTATGCGCCGCGCTAGTGTAAATTTGCATTGGAAATTGCTACCCAATGCATCGCGCCAGTTATGTGTGTCGCGCCACTTGCCCAGTGCATAGTGCTTTTTCTAGGAGACTTTTGGAGGCCTTCCCAATGTCCAAATAGGGCACGGGATAGCTCTTTGGAAATATCTTTGAGTCTACTTTCCAACCCAACTAGAATTTTTCAATTTGAAGTTCATTTTCCCTATCAAAAATCAAATCTCCCAAGACTGGTCAAAATGTGCCAAATAAGGCTGCCTAAAGGTAGAGTGATGTTGCAGTCAACTTTTGAAGGTGTTCCCAACTCCAATTGAGCTCATGATAGCTCATTGGAAATCTATTTGTGTCTAGTTATAATGTGACTCATCATGAAATTAATTTGGCCAACTAAGCTAGGCGAAAACTTGATTTTCCCAAGGTCACTTCAGAGGTACATCAATTCTCCCAAGGAAACTGTATTTTTGACATTTCTCTAAATCCATGACACCTGTGTAAAATGTGAAGGAGGTTTTTCTTCCTTGGCCAATTTTGGACAAAAACCTCTCTCAATTTTCCCAAATTCATCTTTATTGGCTCAAAAAGATCATTGGAGTAAAACCTATCCCGATGTGTGGAATAGGGGATTTGTCGAAATGAAAAGAAATGAAGGGGATAGGGGGCTTCTAAATTATTGAGGAAATTTTTACAAGTAGGGAGGGATTTTAGGAAATAGGGGAAAGTGGAATTTCAAAGATTGAGTGAGGGGAAGGGATCCAAAAAGGAAAAACACAGGCCTAGCCTAGAAAATAGGGTTTGTAGCAAGAAACTAGGGTTTGTGCGAAAATGAGGAATTTGGGGGATCTCAGTGATGGGAAGTGTTTAATAAGGTACATTAAGGATAGGGGAAGGTGTATGAGCATCATGATACAAGTTTTGCTGATGATTTGACCATCCAAGAGCAATTAGCTTCAAAATCCTAGGAGAGGGAAATGAACCTTACCGAGGCACAACTGAAGCATGAACAAGGTGTAAAATGACCCAGTGGAACTTGACATGAGGATGAAAACCCTCCAAATGATGGTACACTCAGTTAAATGGCGATATGGACTGACATTTGGACAACTTTGAAAGGAGTGAAAGCAAACCCTAGACCTAATACCTAGTGACCAAATTTTGCTTGAAGACTCACTGAAATGACAAAATTCGACCTTGACACCTTAAAATCACTTTGTAAGAGCATGTTTGATCACTAGAGGAAGACTGCAAAGGCTGACACTAACAAAGCCAACACAACCCATGATCATGCAACATGGCCTTTGTTTCTCCCATTATTCTCTTGTTCTTCCTCTCAACTACCCCATTCTATTGTGGGTTATGGGGAGTTATGAGTTTTCTTTAAATACCTTATTTCGCACATAAATCCCTGAAGGAATGCAAATTAAATTCACCTCCATTGTCACTCTTGAGAGCCTTCACTTTATTCCCAATATCCTTCTCAAATAATTCCTTGAATTCAACAAATTTTGGGAAAAATCACCCTTCTTCCACATGAAGAAGATCCATCATTTTCTAGAGAAATCATCAATAAAAATAACATAGTACTTATGTTTTGTTGTGGAGGTTGTAGAAGAGGGTCCACACATATCACAGTGGACTCGCTCCAAGATTGCATATGATCTGCTCTCTTGGTCATGGAAAGTGGATTTGGCATATTTCCCCAATGTCCAACCCTTGAGGACATCCTACTGGTCAAGGGATCCTTTACAAAGATTAGTGGTAATTTGCTACATTATTTTTAAGGTACCATGGTGTCGATGACCCAAAATCCCACGCCAGAGTTCTCCAACATCTCAATTCTACACTTTTTCATCCCTAATGATCATTGCAGTGCAATCTCCCACCTCAGTTTTGTATATATTCTTCACTCAAACCTCGATTTGCTTCACTTTACCATTATCTATGTGTCTTAGAAAGGATTTACCTTTACCAAAAATAACATCATAGCCAAAATCCTCCAATAATGCTATAGAGATCAAGTTCTTCTTCAACCCAGGTACAAACATAACATCTTTGAGGAAAAGAGGAGAGGCTTTCTCCCTCTCAAAGGTGACAATACCTCCCATATCCCCCATTTTGATACGCATCTGGAGATCCTTCTCCTCTAGGCTACTAAAAAACTCCTTGCACCTTTTTATATGGAACGAGGCACCAGAATAAAGGTACCACATAGTATTTCTTGTAGCATTAGATGTGTTCTAGCCACGAGATTTGGTGGAGAGGCTAGAATACATGTATTCTCCAATACCCAAAAATTATTTCTGGAAGTTCCACCTAGAGACGACTTAATTAGATTGATTATTCAATTTTTAATATTTCTAAGTCTGAACTTAGGAAATATGATTAATTAATCATAATTAGTTAATTCATAGTGAGAATGTTCTAGAAAAGTACATGGATCAATTTCTAGTTGATCCTAGCCAGTGATTAAGATTTAATTGTGGCCCTTGAAGTCTCAACAAAGGGTTATAAGAAGAAGTCGATGGGGCTTAGAGAAGATACACCAAATCAGTTGAGCATTTGATTTTGTTGGGAAATTGATCTCTAGAGTAGAAACATTTAGTTGCCAAAGGTGATTCAGTGAGATCGAAGCAGTGAGAGAGGGACAAAGATAGTGAGGTCGAAGGAAACATTTCCAGTTCCAGCGAGTACATTACAGAGAGGTAGCGCAGAGCCCTCTTGGGGAAATTTCCATTTTGCTGGGGAGAAGGAGAGATTTTGACCCTGAATATGGGCAGAGGGTCTGAAGGCAAAGAATATTAGTTTCCTAGACAGCAGTTGACGAGACAGTGAGAGGAGACACAGTTTCAAGCTTGTGGGACATAGTAACTGTGTAGGCTAATGCAGTGACTGCGTAGAGGGAGAAAGGAGCAACTCAATTCGAGTTGCGATCAGTGTTG
This sequence comes from Pinus taeda, assembly GCA_000404065.3. Classification (NCBI taxonomy): domain Eukaryota; kingdom Viridiplantae; phylum Streptophyta; class Pinopsida; order Pinales; family Pinaceae; genus Pinus; species Pinus taeda. Next base: position 120,022 of record APFE031209942.1, on the reverse strand, counting down.
GATCATTTGTGGAGTGATAATTTTTTCTCACTAGTTATTATTGCCAATTATTCCTCTATTTAGATTGCTAGTATATGCATCCAAGTTTGTACTCATATTTTCACTACTGCATAATATTAAAACCCTGGGATGTTGTACTGGCTTTCCCGAGTTGGGTTTTTTCGGGGACTTAGTCCAAAAATAACGATATATTTTGTGTGTGTGTGTGTATCTATTTATTCTAGCATTTTTATTTCTTCCGCAGTATTTTATTTGTGAAGATTGTAGTGTATTTAATTTGATATTTGTCATAGCACACAACGAATAAATTTTTTAATTGAATTAACAATTAGAAGAATTAAAATCGACTATTGTAATAGGATTCGGCGATAGCCAAATTTTCACATCGTATCAGAGCACAGATAGTAATCCAAAGAGCTTAGTATAAGAAGGGAAGAGGCATTTCGTAGGTCTACATAAGCAATAGTTTGAAACCCTTAGAGGCAGCGCAATTTCTTGGTCAGGAGGGTCAATTTCTTGAGGAAAATTCAATTTCTCTAAGAGAGCGACAAAGAAATCAGATTTCTCCAATTCGAGGATTACAAGAGGCAGAGGGAGCCACAAATGTTTTCCTTGTAGAGTAGATCTCTATCCAGACACAGTATTTTACAGCAATTGCTAGTGCAAAATAGACTTAGGAGGATGAAAGAGCACACCCTGAAGGAAATTTTCCTTAGGGGACTTCTAGCTTTAGAAGTTCAACTTTCTCTTGCAAATCAATAGTTGTTGTGAGCATATTTACTCACTCCAACAGGGAATGCGTAGATCCTAGTAGCAATTGAGTAGAAGAGAAGAGAAGGATTTCGACTTATTTTGCTGAGATGGCCACTGTCGGACTATGAGGTTAGGATAGGTTGGACAGTTCTTCCAACTATGTCATCTGGAAGGCAAGGATGTCCTTCCTTCTAGATGAATATGACAAGAAGCCATATATTGATTGAATGGTACAAGTTCCCCAAGACGTAGATCAATTGAATGAATACCGAAATGAGATGGTGAGGGTGAAGATATTGATCCTATATGGTTGTGTCACACATAGAAACTAAGGGAATGACCAAGGAACTGTGGGATACACCTTCCACGCTATACCAAGGCACTTCCGAGGGGCGGAAGATGTACTTAGAGGAAAATCTGAGATGCACCAGGATGTAGAAGGGGGAAGGCATAGACCCCTTCCTCACCAGGATTCAGGAGATCCAGGATGAGTTATCAGTTGTTGGGGCAATGCCTCAACCCATAAAGCTAGTATGACTGGCACTCAACAGTGTCTTAGAGGAGTGGCAGGTATTTGTCCAAAGTATCTTGGGCAGAGAAACCTTGCCAAGTTGGGACAAGATGAGGGTTGATTTTCAACAGGAGGAGTTGAGATTAGCTCTTTTGAAGAGCTCCATTAGTGGTAGTAGCAACGAGTCGAAACAAGTGAAGGAGGAGGAGAATGTGGCCCTCACATAAAAGGGTCCTAGTCAGGGAAAAGGGGAGTAGCGAAAGAAGAAGAAGGACCTGTCAAAGGTCAAGTGCTTTAGGTGTGTAAGCTTGGCCACTGTAGTGCACAATGTCCTCTCAGGAAGAAGGACAAGGAGGAGAAGTAGGACCAAGCGGAAGCTCATGCCGAGATTGATAGGTTGTCCTCTAGCCTAGAGGAAGACTTCACCATGTTTATTTTCATACCCCCAGGACTGAAATGGGGTGACTTGGTGTTATAGCCCCAAAGTGCTATAGATGGGAAAGATTCTTAAGGAGGTCCACCTCTTGAATCTATACCTTGCTATGTGGGCCCATATTTTTTAGTAGCGGGATGGATCAGTGACAGTTGATGTAATCAGATGCTAGAGAGATAGTTACAGAGTCTAGTTGCAGTCAAATGTTGGGGAGCGTAGTGCAGAGTTGGCAGCAGTGTAGATGGCACAGTGTAGAGTCAGTAGCAACACATATGCCTCAGTGACAGTGCAGATACTAGCAGTAGTTAGACACTTGCGTGAAAAATGCATCATAATGATCACAGTTGGTTCAATATTTTGGATTATTTTTAGTTGAAAATGTTGTAGTTGTAGCAATAGCAGATGGAGAGGGAATTACAATGCAGATGCAGTTTTGGTATTAGTTCAACAATGTCCACAAAAACACATATGCAACACATATTAGAGTTGTACAGTGGTTGGCGGGCATCAGCATCTAGACATCAGTAGTGTGACAGGAGATGATGTAAAGACAGGGTGTTGTTTCAGTGGGTTTCCACACTAGAACACATTCCTTAGTGAGAGGGAGTGTTAGTTTTTGTAGCATTAGATGTCTTCTAGCCACGATATTTTGTGGAGAGGCTAGAATACATGTATTCTCTGATACCTAGAAATCGTTTCTAGAAATTCCACCTAGAGATGACTTAATTAGATTTATTAGTCAGTTTTTAATATTTCCTAAGTCTAAACTTAGGAAATATGATTAATTAATCAGAATTAATTAATTCATGGTGAGAATGTTCTAGAAAAGTACATGGATCTATTTCTAGTTAATCCTAGACATCGATTAAGATTTAATTGTGGTCGTTGAAGTCTCAATGGAGGATTATAAGAAGAAGTTGATGGGGCTTGGAGAAGATACACCAAATTAGTTGAGCATTCGATTTTTCTAGTAAATTGATCTCTAGAGTAGCAACATTCAGTTGTTGGAGGTGGTTCAATGAAATTGAGGCAGTGAGAGAGGGGAAAAGGTAGTGAGGCCAGAGGAAGCTTTTCTAGTTCTGGTGAGTACATTGTAGAGAGGCAGTGATTTCCACAGAGACGTAACGCAGAGCCCTCTTGGGGAGATTTATGTTATTTTGAGCCAAAAGCTAGGCAGAGGGTCTAGAGGCAAATAGTATCAGTTTCCGAGAAAACAACTAAAGAGACATTGAGAGGAGACGCAGTTCGGAGCTTGTGGGATGCATTAATTGCATAGGCTAACGCAATGACTGTGTAGATGGATCAAGGAGAAACTCAATTCGAGTTGAGGTCAGTGTTAGATCGCCTATGGAGTGAGAATCTTTTCTCACTAGTTATTATTGCCAATCATTTCTCTGTTTGGATTGCTAGTATAAGAATCCATAGTTTTTACTTATATGTTCACTACTGCATAATATTAAAACCCTCATTTTTTGCATTGGTTTTCCTGAGTTAGGTTTTTCAGGGGACTTAGTCCAAAAATAATGGTGTATTTTGTGTGTTTGCATCTAATTCTTCCAACGTTTTTATTTCTTTCGCAGTATTTTATTTGTCAAGGTTGCAATGTATTTAATTTGATATTTTTCATAGGACACAACAAGTAAATTTTTTAATTGAATTAAAAATTAGAAGAATTAACATTAGCCGCTACAATAGGATTCAGGGTTAGTCGATTTTTCACACCACACATTCCCCATAACATTGATGGCCATGCATGCTATTAGGGTGAAGTCTAATTCAAATTGTGAATCCATTGATTCACGCGTTGCTCCTCCTAAATACTTCTTGGTAGACTTCTTGTGCGAACATTTTGTTGCATAGTGACCAAATTCATGGTAGTGGAATCATTTTATCTTGCTCAAGTCTTTCTTCTTGCCATTATTTTGGCCAAATTTAGGTTTTATCTGGGTCTTATTTCCTTTTCCCTTCTTCCCCTTTCTGACCAAGGTAAAATTCTCTTCATCCTCAGCTTTGGATGATGTTCCATCTTTGTTATTTCTCTTGAACTCTTCTTAAACCAAATCAAACCATTACCTTTCCCAATTCGGTAATTTTTCCCTTCCATTCATAGAGCCCTGGTAGCTATGTTAGGATTTTGGAAGGCCTATAAGAGTTAGGTTCACTAGGACATATTTGCAACATTCACCCCAATGCCTACAAGCTCATCTCAAACTTGTGTGAACCTAGAGAGATACTGTGGAATAGTATCATTCTTCTGCATCCTCATGTTTCAAAGTTTGTCTTTCAGAGCCAATTTTATATGGTTAATTTTATTTTAAAATAACTCAGTTAGTGTCTTCCACATAGAAAATGGTCTCTTTTTCATGGATATTTGAGACCACATGGTCTCTCACGCCTTCTAGAAGAATTCTCCTGGCCTTTACAACATCCTTCTTCCATTGGGCCAATTTGTGTGCATTAGACTGCTAAGGTTTTGCAATATAATTTTTAACATATTATAACACACCATTATCGTCAAGCATTTCTTCCATTCAATCCTTCCAGACTATGAACTTTGAGCTACCTTCTAGGGCATACTCCAATCTTAGTCTCTTGAATGACATTCTTCCGATCTTGAAGAAAAATCACTGCACAAAAGCTGCAAATTTGAAATTCTTGAGAGACAAATTAGAAATACTAGTTCTAATGTGATTTCAAGGCTTTGATACCATGTATAAATTTGATAGAAATTGCAACCGCTCAATATTTCATACTAGGAAACAAGAGACACAATTCTACTCTTCTAGTCTGCGTAATGTAAATCACAATTTAGAACAACATGCATAGACTTGCAATAAGAAAAATCACAAACACACAATGATTTCTAGGGGAAGCCAACTGGGAAAAACACCTCAAGGCTCTTTACATTAATCAATTTAATAGAGAAACTATTACAATTGCTAGCTCCATGTTTGAGCTCAACCTGCAAAAGAATAATTGTTCTCTCTACTCAATGAGAAACTCTGGACAACACTTAGCCAATTATTTCCTCACTAGACCTCCTATTTCCTTGTGTAAATCCTAAGGAAACTATCCCCTATTATTTAGGAATTTCCTCCATATTGTGCAATTCCCAAGGATGGATCTCTTGACTCATGCAACACCTGTACACTCAAAACTAGTCTACAATTGATGTTGCACAACCTTGTCATCTGCACTTCAACTGAGGAATTCAAATTCCTTGCATCCACTAGCTATTTTGGGTTGATTAATCAATTAACTGAATACAACTAAAATAAATGAATTAGATTACTAGAATTTAGCAATCACACATGCATAACTGAACTCCAAGCCATCTAACTTGAATTTAGTGAGCTAATTGAGTGACAAGATCCATTTCACACTAGTTAACTACCTCCAAGTTGTCCCACTGATGTAGAAATTCGACTTTACTCAATTTGACTAAGGCTACAGTCAAATTGAGACTTTCTTGCTACTTTTTTTCAATAGTTTTGATGTTTTATTAGGCCAACCATACTTGTGGAAGCATCATGCTATGTATGAATCTAGAAGTCATACTATTATTATTAATTTGGGAAAAAAGCTATATCGGATACCGTAGGTAATCCCACCTATCGACATTTCTTTGACCTCTACTAAGTAATGGAGTAAGATCATCTCCAGGACTAGGAAATTTGCTTTCTTCCTCATTCACTCTCAAGTGAGGGGAATATGGTGGCCACATCCATGGCCTCTAGAAAGGGCTCCTCAATGCAATAGAAGCAAGCGGATAAGGTCATGGAAGAGTATAGGGACATATTCTCCTCATCCATGGGGGTACCTTTGCACTGTTAGATCAAGCATTTAATCAATCTTATCCCCAATTCGCCTCTACCTAATGGGCCAATATACAATCACTATCTTCTAGAAAATGAATAAATTAAGCAGTAGATTTAGGAGTTACTACAAAAATGGCACATCCCACCAAGTTCCTCACCTTGTGGGAGCCCAATTATACTCGTGTAGAAGAAATATGGGTCCTGGAGACTCCACATTTATTATCGAGCACTCAACAAAATCATAGTCAGGAACAGATACCCAATCCCATTTATTGATGATCTTCTTGACAAATTCAAGGGGGCTAACTACTTTAGTAAGATTGATTTGAATTCTAACTATCACCAAGTTCCAATAGAACTCGCGGATGTATGGAAGACCTCCTTCAAGTCTAAGGGAGTCTCTTTGCTTGGTTGGTCATGCCTTTCAAGTTGACAAATGGCCCTGCAACTTTTATGACGTTGATGGATGGCATATTACAGCCTTTCACCAACTTGTTCATGGTTGTATATCGAAATGATATCCTCAACTTTAGTAAGATTTGGGCAAAGCACTTGCAACACATTTGATAGGTCCTTCAAAACCTGTGGTAACACAAGATATGTGCCAACCTAGAGAATTTTTCCTTTGGCATGAATCAGGTCCAATATCTGAGCTACATAATTAATAAGCAAGGAATGCATATGGATCCAACTAAGATCCAAGTCATTCGAGATTGGCCAGACTTGACGACTCTAACAGATCTTCATAGCTTCTTGGGCGTTGCTAATTTCTATCAAATATTCGTGTTGGGGTTTTCTCATATTACTTGGCCCTCGAGTCAATTTACCAAGGGTGGAGATATTTTTTTTTTTTCCAAGTCACAATTAAAGGCATTCATTGAACTGAAAGACTACCTTTTCTCTGCACCAATCACCTTGTCAAACCCGCAACATCCATTTGATATTGAAGTCGATACCTCCAATTATTCTATTGGTGTAGTCCTCACTTAGCAAGGGCATCCAATGGCCCATCATAGTGAGATTCTCTCTGTTATTGTTTGAAGGTACCCCACCTATGATAAGGAAATGTATTATATAATGAAAGCCAATTGGAAATGGAAACATTTTATTCTGGAGAAGGAGACGATCATCCACATAGATCACCAACCTCTTCAGTTTATGTAGACACAAGGGAAGTTTCAAAACAATCACCATCATAAATTGTACACATATCTGCAACAATTACATTTGAACATCAAATACAAGAAGGGTAGCACCAATAACATTGTAAACTGCCTTAGCTGACCCCCAATTGTGGCATTGAGCATATTTCTCAACTCTTGTGGGAACAATATCTCGATATGGATGCAACTATATGAAAATGACTCATAATTCATTACCACCTACAAGATGTTAATGGCTACAAATCTAGTTCCTTACTTCCACCTTCGGGATGGACTATTGTGCTATCTGGAACATATTTTTGTTCCTTCAATAGAGCATGTACTGTAGAAGTATATTATAGTCGAGTGCATGAAACTTTAGTGTGGAGAAGAGAATGGTAGTATTGTAGAAGTATTTTCATTGGCCAAAACTATGACAAGATGTTGGAAAATATATTAGATCATGTATGTGCCATAACTGAGCCAATCATTAAGAAGCAAGGCCTGCACACTCCTCTACCTTACCCTAGCTAGCCTCGGGATTCCATCTCCATGGACTATATGTTTTTTCTTCCTTCTACCAAGAATTGTAATGACTATGTGTTTGTGGTCGTTGATAGATTTTCTACGATGTCCATATTGGTTTCCTGTTGCAAGAAGAGTATCACAACAAAATCCATTGCCAAGCTCTTCTTTGAATGAGTGTGGATACATTTTGGGATTCCGCAAACCATTATATCAAATCAAAATAGTATTTTCCTAAGCACATTTTGGTTGAGCCTCTGGTGATTGTTGGACACCATGCTCACCAAGTCGATTACATTCCACCCCCAGACTCATGATGGCTAGACAAGGTTGTCAACATGATGATAATGCACATACTATTCATGTACAACTCTAGGCATCCATGAACATCGGATGAGAGTATTACCTATTTGAAACACAACTACAATAGATCCTTCCATATCTCAACTGGCCACAATCCCTTTTAGGTGGGCCTAAGATTTCAACCATTATGTGTCATTGAAGTTGAAATGCCTCTTGCAACTACACATAGAATATGCCCATGTTCAATCCGAAGTTGATAAGGCCATCAATTTTATTGAACAAATTCATCGCATCCACCAATAGGTTCATGATATCATGGATAAATCTAATAATAAGTAAAAACAATGTCATGATTACCATCTGGTGCCACATAAGTTTCAAGTGGGTGATAAGGTTTAATTGCATTTGTAGAAGGAACGCCTTGTTGGTGCCCATTGGAAGCTTTGACCACTTTGATATGAGCCTTACACCATCACCAAGGTTTTGGTTGACAAGGATTTTGATAAAATTATCCCCCCATTCCTTGGCTTGCACACAATATTCAATGTGGAATACCTATGGCCATACTTTCCACCATTGCTGGACACATCAGACATTGTTGAGAAGCTGGCACCAATAGAGATCAACCTAGATTGCACTAAACAAGACACAAATGATCGAATGATTGATACATAAATTAAGAACACCTACCAATAGAGGATCCAACTGTATCGGGTTGTCAAATTTGGTGAGCTCCTACACCAAGGCAAGTGGCTCACGATGGACCAAGTTCAGCAAAAGTTTCCTCACCTCATGTAGGCACTCAATGAAATGGGTACCATTTCTTCCTAAGGGGGGAGGATTTATCCATGTGGATATTGGTAGCCACCCACCTATTCCACTTGGATTGCCAACATTGTTTTCTATCAATTTCCTATTTTTTAGCACAATCTCCTATTTTGGAAGTTTTCTTTTTTTGGTAGTTTTCAGGTCGTGAACGTCCAAAGTTGTTTTGAGGCCCTAAATGACATTTTTTGGGAAAAGGAGAAAACATAGATCTTGTAGTTGAATGTTTTTTTCGTCAGATAAACCTTTCTAATAGGCTACCATTCACTCCAAACACAGATCGTATACCAAATTTACAACCACATCGCCCATACCTTTTGGCGCATTAGGTTTTTGGATGTTTAGGGTTTCTCATTGTTTCTTTATGATAAAAATTCCTTTGACCCTCATTGTAATATAGTTTAGAAGGAATGTATCAATCATATCACCTCTCAAAGATAATGTACCATCACTCAAGCTAGTCTTTCATTATGCATGTAAACAATTTTTAACATTTGTTATTTATTAATTGAAGTTAAGTTTCACTATATCTTTGTGTTCCTATTTTGAATTTGTATTTCATTTCATTCTTTCATAAATATGGATCAAAAGGGGATGCCAGAATTTGAAGATGAACTGGTTTTAAAATGTCATGGGCATGCTTATTGGGATCATAGGTACATTAGGAGTGTCCCAAGAATTAATGAGATAAAACTGCACATTGAAGAAGCATTGAGTGCAGAGGATAGCAACATTAGACATGAGAGGAAGACAAGACTCGGGAAAGAAAGTAATCAAAGCTAGAATTGGTGCATTGAAAGCACTTTGAACTGTAAAGGGCCACTAAGAAAATGGTTGATTTACTGGGATGTTATACCAATGCATTGCTAGGTCATAGCTATGAATGTAAATATAATTGTAAATGAGTTGTGTTTACAAAGCTAAATGTTAAGCTTGTGTTTGGATATAGAACAGTAAGTACAATGTTCCTCTAAGGGGGTGGGAATTGAGACATCCTGTATGGTTAATCCCCAATGGTTGATCCAACATTATTATGAATTATATTCATATAAATAATGTGGAAATGTAATATAAATATTGTCTAAAGAGAGGACATGTATTTAGAGCTTAAGTGGGGAAGTTGTTAGGGAACTTCTTGGGAGAAGACCGCACTCAAAGGTGAAATTAAGGAGACATTTAGCTTCCTGTAAAAGAAAAGGAAGGGTATAGGAAATTAAGAAAGAGTATGGGATCCTACATAAATTAAAAGGACAAACCTTGTACAAACGTTTAAGGACTATATGGGCACCTGCGCACGAGGACAAGGGTAGTCTTATTCTTGTGAAAGGAATTGGTGTGGTCAACGCACTGAGAAAACATAGGGGGGAAATAGTAATTTCTTGTAACCCATAACTTTCATTTAAGTTATCACCTAAATTCCTATTGCGAGGGATGGCCCTACTATGCAACCATTTATTGAGTAGAATGGGCTCTTAAAGTAGAGGATAAGTCCACAAAATGCCTCATGGATTGTGCTGACAAAGGCAACATGCAGGAGGAATGGTGGAGGTAGACAGGATGCATGAGAGAATTATGTGTTAGTTTGGGAGAGATGACCAAGGAGAGGAGATTATGCATTGAGGATATGGACAAGAGACTAGTGTTTTTCATTCCTCTGTATTCCTTGTGTTCATGTAAGCTTGTGTGATTTCCTATGTATTCCTTGTTTTAAGGGAGGCTTGTAGATGTGCTTGAGTATTTCCATGAGTTCAAGAGGCCAATATTTATTCTTGTGTATTTCTATGTTGAAGCCTAAATGTGTTCAATGGAGTAGTGATGCACTGGTGATAACCAAGTTGAGAAAATCATGGGGCTTGCTTGTTGAGAATCACCTAAGCTCTGACATGACCTGGGTTTGATAAACCACTAAGAAATAGTTAGGTTGAGAAATTATTGGTAGGTTGTGGCACTTCAATGTTAGCTGGAATGATAACACCTAGTGTAGCCTTGGGCTAAGAACATAAGTGAAAGTACCATTGGGAACTTACTGGATAGGTGCAATTGTAATACAATTGATAAGTATCCTTTGTATTCATACATATCCTTCTCCAAGACTGAACTAACACTCTTTATGCCCTGCTTGAAATCTTATGTTGTTTTGTTATTGGTTGAGAGCCATTGTAGCGTTATAGCTGGGAGATGTTGAGAAACACCTAAGAAATCAGTTTTGTCCCTTGTACGAGTGATTAATTGAGAATACTTGAGAAATTTACCTCTTCAGACTTTGAATCTGGCTTGGGGGTGGATGACTGCAAGAAATAACAACAATGCAATCATCCTATGGTTGGGTGGAGAGTTTAAGTCCCTCTCTCAGTTTCCAATAATCTAAATGTAAGATAACTATTTACTTGCATTTCCATGTTACTTATGTTGCTATATTGTACATGCTAATTGGCTTCCAAAGATATGTTGTATATCTGTAGGTGTTGCAATGCAAGGTTTTGGTAGTCATTTATCTTACTTGTAAGGGCAAGATTGAGTTAGGTGATTTGTAAATATTCATGTGTAAACTATTTTTTATACTCATGAATACATAATGTAGTAACATGTTCATATTTACAATTGATTTCCCAGTGGACAAGTTGTGTGCTTATTTTTCTCTGCTATGAGCTTGTATGATTTGTTTACTTGCATTCATGCTTGGTTTTGTAATAATAGGCTTATGTTAACAATGAATATCCCAATGAGACTGGTTGTATGTACATTTTACTTTACGAGTCTCCTTGTATGCTTGATCACCCATGAGAAGCCTAAGAAGAGTTGTGAATAACACAAGGAAATTTTTCTTTGTGTCCTTGAGGACTGATTGAATGCAAATCCCGTGAGAAAGAGGCCAAGAAATCATTGTCTTTGTGTATGAGAGTAGAGTGTTTATCTCTTGATTTCCACAACTTAGGAGAGATAATCACAAATTTATCTAATTGTTGAAAGGGTATTGAAGGAGGGGAGCTTCTTACCATATAACAGAGTGATTCATGTTCTCGCCCAAGAGGTTCAGATATTTTTCCATTTCAATGTAGACTCAGGAGATGGGAGCTGTGATATAGATTGTTTTCCAGTTAGCGGGCATAAAAGTGTATGTCATGGACCAGGAAGGGGGCTTTAACCCTTATGTGTCCCAACAAAAGGGGGCAAGGCATGAGAGGAGAAACCATTAGTTAAGCACTGTAAAATGATTTTTTCACAACCCAAAAGGGGGTAGTTGTTATAGACATATTTGGGAACTGCAACCCCAATCTTATATATCCATAAACCAAGGGCTTCTAAGTCCCTAAAATTATTGTTTCATACCCCAAAGGAATAAGGTCAGCTGATTACATCATCTCCCAGAAGTTCTCCATGAAGAACTACTCAGCATTGGTCAAAACTGGACCATATCACCTACTCCATGGTCAAAGTGTGATGCATCCCACCTAATGCGCACGGGTGGTGTGATGCATACTGAAAAGCCCTTTTATGGGGTATGATGGGCGAGAGTAGACAAATGGCAGAGACAGTTTGCAAGGTGGATGATCATGGAATCTTCTAGAAACTTCTCCTGTGACACTTGCCTCTCTGAATTCGCTAGGGATGAGTAAGAGATCATGAAATCTCAAAGTGGAATTCAGAACTATCAAAGAAATGACACCAATCAAAAACCCAGAAGCTAACTCACCCACCTGCAAACATCTATATATGGATCCCTAATCCTAGATATCTAGAGGCTGGAATTTTGCATCTTGTAAGGAAGTGTTGTTGGTTTCTTTGTGGAACATCATAGTGCTGGGTGATCTAGCTTTTCATGAGGTGAAGAATGGCTTTCATGCTGGGAGGATGGCGGTGGGTCAGATCAATGGGTTGTAATCCTCTCTTCTACTACTTCTATCAATAAATCTATTTGAGTTTTCCTCCATATTCTTGTATGTCTTTGAATATTGAATTGATATATGCATTTGTATGGTAAATATATATTTGATCCTATATTGTTTATGATTATAGATCTCTATGCTTTGATGGTATTATGTTTCTTTAACTCTATAGGTGTTCTTTGAAGCGGGACAAGCGAGGAAGGAGTGGCAAAGATCTGTTAAAGGGGAGAGGAAACAAGCAAGGAGCCAAGTGGAAGACTGAGGTTGGTACTCTCTACTTCTCTCTCATCTATTTCTCATAAAGGAAAACCCAATTAACTTTAGTTTTTTTGTTTCTAAGATAGCTACCCATCTTAGTGGGACTAGCAGCTCTGAATGGACACTAGTTTTCCCGATAACAAAATGGCGACTCCACTGGGGAGCGAATAGCTTGTTTGCTTGTTTCTAGTTTGTTTACTTTATAAGATACATACAGAGCCTAAAGTTAAGCCAGCTAGCCTTCGAACTGCTTTTGCTATGCAACTGCAAAGTAGATAAACACTACTTCAGTCAATCTCCAGGTTAGTTTATGAATTAAATATCTAACTTGTAAACATCCTAAGTGCCCTTGTGGTGGCTCAAGTAACCTCATTAGATCAGCCCCTATGTTTTGTATTTACTGACTATCATTAGCTCAGCCTAAATCCCTAAACTAAGCTACAAACTGTGACCAAAAACCAAGCCCAGTCTCGTCCCTGGACCATCACACTGTCTCCTTTTGATAGTCTAGATGCATCGCACCTCCTGTGTGTTGTAGGTGAGATGCATTCCTGTTTCCCTGTGTTACAAGTGCGATGATCAGATAAGACTGTTTCTACCTCCAGATTTTGGTTTTTCTTCATTATCTTCAGCTTTATTCAGGAGTTTTGTTGTCTATGATCAGTATACCACTGTTGAAACTCCCTTCCTTTGCATTATTCAGCCTCCATTGTACAAAAAAATGTCAATGTTTTTATGTATTTTTCGCCATTTACAGTTCTCCTTTACAAATAATAGCTTAATTGAACTGTCGTCTTTTGATTTGAAAGTGTCGCAAGTGTCATTTTCAGTTAAAGAAAAGAATCCTCCTCTTTTTGATAGTCGATTACACTATTACTCTTGTATTTGATTTGAATTAATAGTATTTCAAGTGTCGAAAGCAGTTTTCAATTCAAAATGGCAAAGTTTCATCCTTGTCTTCCTTTCGTCTTTTGAAAAGAAAATTGTTAGTACTGTCGCTTTGAAATAAAAGATAGTTTAGATTTTTACTTAGCATTCTTTTTGTCATTCACACATTAAGAAAGCGGAAAACAAATACATGCATGTGCATTTACATTTACGCTGCTTATGGAGATTGATTTAGGACAGTGCATTTTAGTGTGTGTTCTCTGCTCTATGTTAAAAGAATTTCGCTTCTCTTTCCTTAGTAGCTAGGATTTTCATTGCAAAAAGAGAAAGTAAAGCTCTGTTTATCATCTTAGATTGCATATTTAGGAGTTGTATATCTACATCATGTGGTGAACCTTAAAGGAAAACTTCTTAAGAAAGATAAATTGTAAAATAAATTTCAATGAACATAAAAACGCTTTGGAACCTAATGCACAACATTTAGAAGTCTAGGCTAAGCCTGGTAATTATCGCTTTCATCATAGGTTGGGTGATTCCTCCTCTTTGAGACGAAAAGTGCCAGTATGGACTTGTGCTCCCACATACCGTCGAGTATATATTGGGAGACCACAATGGGCTATATCCTTTATCCTTAGGAAGCCGTGTCTGCCGTCCTATCGATCGTAATGCATTGAACATATCATTCGGGAAGTTGACTGCCATACCGTAAAATTTATTCTACAGTTTTGTGATTGGTTTGGTAATCCCTCTGTCTAGATTTCCAGAGGAGTCACTTTCATTCCTTTTCAGACTCCTTAAAAGAAAAGGTCCATTTGAGAACTTGTCACTTCAGGCTCATTAAAAATCGAAGGCGACTATATTCATCTTTAGCTTTTTCTCGACTCTTAAAAATTGAAAAGCAAGTTGTGTCAAAGCGTCATAAAATTCATTTAATTCGGAATAACAGTTTCCCCTTTTTACTTTGAGTTGATCAAGTAATCCGCAATCATGGAAGAAAGTCAATCAAAACCTTGTCGTTCGTAGAGACTAACGAGTCAACCATCTTTGACTCCAGAAACAAAACCATTCAGTGCCAAGCAAACTCATTTAACTGGGTCAAAGTCTCCTGGTTTGTTTGAAACTTGTGTTCCAACATCCTCAGAGACTCCAGTTACTCCAACTATTTCTAGTATCCTTGCCTCTACAAAAGAAGTTCCACAGTTACAAGAGGACATTAGAACTGATCCTAGTGTAACGATAAACATTTCTATTCCTGAACCAGCTCCATCTAGGGTTGATTCGGAAGGTGTTACCCCTCCAGCATCTATCGCTGTAGAGTCTATAACTTCTTCGGCACCAGAAATATTTTACGGACTTGACGGTCTACCTCTTCTGCCTGGACTGATTGCTATAGAAGAAATTATGGAGGATCTTCCATCCAGTACTCCATTGCATTTTGGAACTGGGATCCACCTATATCCTTCAACTTCAGAAGTTAGTCTCCCTTCATTGCATGTTCCTGTAGAATCGCTAGGAGATCTTTTGGATAGACTCGATATGTCTGAACAACCATCGACATCTAGGACTGTGTCGTCCCATACAACACCAGCAAAACCTCCTGCCGCCACTCCGACAATGTTCGCTGGTATACCATCTGTCCTAACTAGCTCTCAACCACTAGATGATGTCCACCTAGGGATTGTTTTGATAATATGGTTTGTTCCTGTTTGTTCGTCCAGAATAATGTCTGGAATTTCTTACGTTGAGTCTCAACAAATTGATCCTTTGCAACGGTATCAATTTGGGCAGTCCAATCTCCAAAGGCCAATCTTTCCTTTGAGCACTGGATTGCCACTGTATGGGGGGCAGTATGCCCTTTCGTTGTTCCCTCTGGGAGAACAACCATATGAGAGTTCACAACAGAATTCGGGTCAAGCTGGAATTACATCTAGTGGTTGGGTGCTAATACTGCCTCAACAGCCAAGAGTTGTATATTCAATGCAACCAAGTCTACCTGTGTCGAATATCCCCACTACACTGGCTATTGTGACGGTGTCATAAGTACAAGCGTTGCCTGTTGTATGCCAACCTCAAGTTTCTCAGGTCGTAATACAATAGCCTCTTGTCTCCACAACACAACCACAAACACCGATTAGTGGCTCCTTAAATGGAGCTACTCAAGCTCAAATGGGTACTATTACCCCTCATCTTGGTCAGGCAGCCAGTATTGGACAACAGCAAATGGCTTCACAACCATGTCTGGTACAATATCAACAACCGCAATTCCAACAAGCTTACCAAGGACCTGAGCAACAAAGCTTTGCGGGTAATGGGCAGTCGTATATTCAAAATGGTCACCATAAATCATATCATAATTGTTATGCCCATCAACTTTATCGAAGTTATTAGCATCAGATACATTATGCTGGTATCAAAGACCCACTGCTCAGGCGATCCCATCTTATCCTAAGTATGCTTCTCCAAGCTTGAATCAACAGTTTCCCTTCGTAGCAACTTTAGAATTACCAGATTTGAATCAGCTAACAAATGATCCAATTGCTTATGCCCCTTGGTGGCTGGTGATTCCTCATAAACTTCCATCAGATATTCCTAAATTCAATGGAAATTTGGGTGAAGATCCATCGAATCACGTGATGACCTTTCATCTGTGGTGTTCGTCCAACACTCTTAATGATGATTCGATTAGGCTTTGCCTTTTTCAGCAAACGTTAGCTGGTCCACCAGCAAAATGGTACATCGAATTGCCTAGAGCTTCATTCGATAACTTCAGTGCCCTTGCCACCAACATTTTAGCCCATTTTTTAGTTACCGATAAGGTATGAAACAAGAACGGAGCTTCTTACCAATTTTAAGCAGACGAAAGCCACTCACATATCTGATCATATTCATGAGTGGCGGCATCATCATCGAATGGTGAAAAAATATGTTCCTGATCAGTTGCTAGCTGAATGGTTTATTAAGTCATTGTTACCTTCTATTACAGAAGATGTCGCTAAAGGGGGGGTTGTCACTAAAGAGCAAGTCATCGCTCGTGCGCAATATCTAGACTTGATCTATACTCAGTCTGGCATGCTCTATGACAAAATCCCTGATGCTCCTAGACCAGATTTTTCCATTCCTCCTCCTCTTAAATCAAACAAAGACTCTCATGCTGACGATGGCGTGATAGGTAAAACAAGCACGAAAACCACAAAGGTTACATCTAAGAAATATCACATGGTTTCCGGTCAAAATGCAAACGAAGAACTTCTTGCATCAGAGGTTAATGTCGTGTCGACCGATAAGGGCAAAGAACCGAAGCAACCAAGGGGCAAGAAGAAAGGGAAAAGCAAAAAGAAGAAACAGGATGATTCATCTCCTGAAAAATCTTCTGCAAACCCTTCTGGGCAAAAGAAACCTCATTATCCATGTTACATATGCAACGACGAGCATTTCACGAAAGATTGTCCACATAAATTTGAGGTTATGAAATTTTTAAAAACTTCAAATACCCCAGCGGTGTTGACTAATCTGTTTCCAAACCCAGAAACCTATTTGGTTGCTATCGATCAAGCTTCCCCATCCCAAGTGCTTATGTTGTCCATTTCAAAACAACAAAATGATGCTTTGATATCGACAAGGAATAAATATTACGGGAATCCACAACTGTCGAACAACAAGGCTGCAGATGAACCTAGTAGTTCGCCAACAACTTCAACCGAAGTTGTGCTACCCATCATTCCTGAGCTAATGATAAAGCCACCGAAGGGAGTAGTACACAAATCGACATCTAATCCTCATGCTCGAGTAGCACAGAATTATAATATACTAGAGGATCTGACCTAATCGCCATCTGCTATGTTAATCCTTGAAATACTGCAAAATTGCCCCTCCCAAAAGCAGGCTCTATTATCAGCAATAGGTGGGATTGACCCAATGAAATCCATTATTGTGGCATTTAATCATAAAGGATACGAACCTCAGTTACCAGCTCAACTCGCTTTCCTCATACAAGTGAAAGCCCTCAACAAAACTGTTCATAGAACAATTATTGATGAGGGGGCATCTACATGTATTATGTCAATGAGTTTCAGGAAAACTTTAGGCTCACCACCCTTGTCGCAATCGTCAACGACATTAAAAGCATTCGATGGACGAACATACACCCCGTACAGGATTTTAAGTAACTTGCAAGTTGAACTAGGGGGCAAGATAGTAGAAATTGACATTGAAGTTATCAATGGAAACCTCAATTACATTATCCTACTGGGAAGGCCCTGGATTTACGCTATGCTGCTATTGTGTCAACATATTTTAGAAAGATTGCATTTCCCTTCCAAGGAGGAATTAAAATCATTGACCAACAGACCTTTCTCCCCAACAGTTCACAAGTTACGGGAAGCATTCCAATGATCCATGGAAGCTCTCAACCGCTTCAAAATATCAAAGTAGGTCTCCTAAAAGACCCTTACTTAATGGGTACTTTTACCCTCCTGCCTCCAAGTAATCTGGCGGAAGTGGCCACAACGGAAACATGTCATATGATATCTTCTACATCATCAAAGATTAAGAAGAACTTTGACCATTTTGATAGTGTGGATCATCGCGAGCTATTGCCACCAAGCCCTACCATACGTACATCATCTGACGATCAATTCAGTGATGTTGTACATTATGTACTGGGGGCATTGGAACCAGATCTTTCCTTCATGACCCCTTATGAGTTGTGATCAAAGGTCGCCCGAGGACGGTTCTTGTTTTGTGTCGACCTCGTTAAAAAATGAAACAACGAGCTATGAGGATAATTCTTTTACTATGTCAACCTCATTAAAAAAAATGAAACAACTCCCTATCCAAGTCGAGTCTTTCAAATATCTCGATGGTAAACTTTCATTCCAACCACCATGTTGAATGCAATGAAGCTTGGGGGCATGCACCTCGATTTGCGTCATTATGCTAGGGGCATGCGAACTTATAACAAGCATAGTTTTTTTTTTCGTTTTAAGCTAGTGTAAACATGAAACCAAACACAAGCAGTTTTACACAAAGTTCAAGCTCGTTAAAAAATAAACTTAGCAATGAGCATATGCTCCACCAGAGTTTAAGCTCATTAAAAAATGAACCCACCTTCCATAAATAACCATTGCAATCGCATAACTATTAGCTTTTGAGCCTTGGTCGTGTTCTTACCATCACCTCCACTCTTTTTTAGCTGATCATACACCTCCATTTGATTGTTTACCCCTTTTGAGGAAAAGCTGCGACGAGTGATTCTATTAGCCACCTCCTTTACACTTCCATGATTGAAAAGTTCCAAACCTTACCTGGAACCAACTGTTATCCGAAAACATCACTCATTCCTCAAAAAATGAGTCTCCTTTAAGCTCTTTTCATCTAACTCATAAAATATGAAAAGATTGCCGAGAAATTAGCCTCTCCAGCTCGTTAAAGTGATTGGAAGTTCCATCCCTCCTCTAGATTTTAATATTTTTGGACCTGAGGGATCATTGCACAAAAAGATCGAGCGCTTGTCTTGTGCGGCTCGTTAAAACTATCGAAAAGTGATCCCTTTTGTATTATTTTATACTTTTTCAGACTTAAGGGATTATACTACGAAAAAGGATTGCTGGAGTTTCCTTTCCGACTCTTTTCAGACTCTCTAAAATTGAAAAGGACCGATTTTTCTTTGTTGTTAAACTCGTTAAAACAATAGCGACAAAGTTGTCCATGCAGAAAAGAACGAGTTTTATTGTCGCTAGGGTCGTTAAAACATAGCGACAGGTTTGCCCGAAGGAAAAATTATAGAACAAGCATATGTTATCCTCCTCAAGCTTGACAAAAATAAAGAGGTATTGGTTAGAAATGACTAGGGAAAAATTGGGAAGAAAACTTGAAGAAACTTTATTGGTAGCAGGTCGCTCTTGACCACGACACTTTCACTCCATCACCATGATTGAGTCGGGTTGGTTTATTCCATTCACCAGTCATATCACCATTGGTCCACCGTACCATCCATTTTTTGGGTTAACGCTACCAATCTATTTCAATGTCGCCGATATGTTCAAGAGAAGTTGCTCAAAGAATTCACCAACCTAGCTTATGTCTCATCCACTGCAATACCTTCGCCCTTCATTCTTTCATGACTGCCACCCTGAACCTTGTATCATCAGATCGTTTTCACCTCCACAAAATCATTTTCTCTGTTTCGTGTCGTATATGTGGGATTCATTAAGGCCCTCCTACGACGGGTCACTTCTTGTTGAAATCAGCTCATTATCCAAGAAGTTCACTTAGGAACAACCCTTTTAGTACTTTGAAGCTTGCATGCCTCAATGGCAAGTTTCTCACTTCCGGCGATAGGTTTACATCAATGGCCTTCGACCGAAAGATTTTACGTGGTGTTCAACATTGACTCATGTATTCACACCACGTGAATTTTACTGCAGTACCTTGAGGGTCATTTTCATTATCGATGATTCCTCTTGCACCTGTTAACAGCTCACATCATTGGCTAGTAATTAGGTGATTTCTATCCATGTTCGACATCAGAACATCTTTTCACATGGATCGACTTGTACTTCGAGCGTAGATTGAACGAGTTTTGAAGACCCTGGATCTAGTTTCATCCATCCGAGCTGCGATATATTCAGGAAAATAAAGACATCAAATGTACATCATTGCTACATAGACAATCATCCAAGCTAAGGGATGATGACTATACCAGAATCATCAGTCTGGCATATAGATGGTTGCTTGTCCTATGTACACGAAAATGAATTTATAAAGTTGAGCATGGGAATGCCCGCCTCAGCTAAATCATGAAAATATTATGAAGATAACATATTGTATTGTATCTTATTAGAGGTCACCTTCCAATTCGAAAAACCTCGGATCCTCATGATAAAGCATTTCACCCGACATCTGAAGATTTACGACCTCATGCTTTAGGGGGGGCACTGCTATAGACATATTTGGGCACTGCAGCCCCAATATTATATGTCCATAAAAAAAGGGCTTCTATGTCCCTAAAAGTGTTGTTTCATACCCTAAAGGAACAACGTCAGCTGATTACATCATCTCCTAGAAGTTCTCCTTGAAAAACTACTCAGAACTGGTCAAAACTAGACCATCTCACCTGCTCCATGGTCAAAGTGCGATGCATCCCACCTAATGCACACGGGGGATGTGATGCATACTAAAAATCCCTTTTATGGGGTGCAATGGGAAAGAGTAGACAAATGGCAGAGACAATGTGCAAGGTGGATGATCATGGAATCTTCCAGAAACTTCTCCTGTGACACTTGCCTCTCTGAATTCGCCTAAGGATGAGTAAGAGATCATGAAATCTCCAAGTGGAATTGAGAACTATCA